>AYEL01069511.1:0-42794 GCA_000484575.1 Olivierus martensii
TATGCAGTGTATTGCGAGGATTTATTAACCGCACTAATCAAGGGATTCCTGTATTAGAATTTAAAACGCGTTTTCGCAATTGAATTTTATTTTCTAATTTGTAAGAATTTTAAATTTTGGAGAAAAAAATCTCTTTGCAGCTTAATATTTTCTTCGCTCTAGAAAATTTTATCTTTATAATAATATCATATTTTGCGGGGGGAGGGGCGGCATATTTGGCATCTGCCCCGGGCGGCAGAAACCTACGCTACGCCATTGGGAAGCACTCTTGTGGAGTAAGAGAACGGGGATCGACAGGCTGAGCTAGGATTCCCTGTAAAATTTTCCCTCGATTCGTTCACGAATCCAACAACCACTGTAGTTTTATACTTAAATAATCTTTCTTAAGACTAATCTTTAATGATCAACATTCTTTTTTAGAGCGAGTTCTTATTTAACGTTAGTCATTTTCGGAGTTTCCAAATAAACTTATAAACAGGATCAGCCAGTGAATCGGGCGATTTGGTAACTAACTAACATTTAAAATCGCCCGATTCACTGGCGGATCCTGTAGATATTACAGAAAAGCATCATCAGGCTTGTGGATCCAGAGAGCGGAGCCAATAATTTTAAATAATTTCCAAATATGGTTAAAACAGCAAATTATAAGGATTGATTGTGTTAAACCATTAAATCTCACGAAAGAGATATTATATATAGCGGTGGCCATTTCAGAGTCCACTGACTACAAGGAAATGCCCATAATATATGGAACGGTAAAGGATGAGAATCCACAGGATATATCAAATTTCATGGAAAAATCTAGAGGTGTGAGACTTGGAATTTTAACCGAATCTGAATCAGCCAGATAAATGCATTCTTCAAATGCATTTATCTGGCGGGAACTGAATTTAATAGCTTATCTACTAATGGTTATTTGTTTACAGACAAGATAGCGTGATTGAAAATTCCAAAAAATCTGCCAAAAATAAGATTTAAAAACATCATTTAATGAATTTAAATACTAAATAGGTACTTTTTACGTACTGTATAAAAAGGTAAACGAAATTTCTCATTAAAATCTTAAAATAAATAAATAGAGATATTTCTATTTATGGGTATTTTTAACTGTAAATATCATGCAAATTTTGATTCGATACTTAAAAAATTCAGTTCAAATGTAGTAAATATCATAATTGTACAATGCCACGCTATTAGAGGAGGAAGGGATAATAGATTTGCGACGATAAATGTCGTAGGACAGGGAGAGATCATGAAAATTGTGACGTCATGCTATAAAAATGGCTAGTTTTTTATATTTCTATGATTAAAAAATATTTCTTTATCAAGTAGAAATTGTTTATGATTAATTATTCGAAAAATAAAACTTGATAAATAACCTATTTGACAGTGTTTGAAGGTTTATTTGGAAGCTAAAGAATATGTATCAAAATATTTCCTATTTTCCACCATTTTATGTCTTTTTACGTAAAAATGAAGAAAAATTTTTAAATAGAAGGGGATTTTCAAATTTGTAACGTCATGGCCGGGGGTCAAGTTTGATGTAACAAAAAATGACGAAGAGGAGAAGGAAGTCAAAAAGTATTCGAAATAATGGGATGTCATTTATGTGGTCTCAAAAATAATCTTTAAATAAGATATTTAAGATCTCTGAAAATTTGATGTATCTGTTGGATGCAGCATAAAAATGCTGCATCCAACAGATACATCAAATTTTCTATCAAAATATAGCAAATAAAAACAAGCTTCAGTATGTGTAATGATCTATCAAAATTGAACAAATTTGAAAATATAGTTAGGATTATAGATGGATTTATCTATATATAGATAATTAAAAGGAAACAAAGATAAAATCTCACTGTTTATAAACTATAGTTTTAAATTTATACAGTTCGTTTAATGATGTTTATTTAGTTTTAAACGCATTATTTCACATTTCAAAATATTATATTCATTTAGAATATATGCATTTCCATAAAAAAATATTTTTAGCAAATTTAATAATTTTTATTTAGAGCTTATATTATTGAATTAACATTAATTATAATTCCTGTGAATATCTAAAATAATTAAGCACAGTATAATCATTAAAATATTTAAAATGATTGCTATATAATGAAAACATATGTTTAAGATTTCAAGAAAATTTAATTGCTGCTTATTTTACCGATATTTTTCATTTTCCGGATGAATGTGCGAAAACGTTCCGCCTTAAGGGCCGGATTCGCACTTTCAGATATTTCAAGAATGCCCAATTCATTGAACTTCATCCTTCATCTCTTCGACTAACCACAGTACAGGTTTGGATAGTTCGTAATAGTTTCTGAAATAGTTACTTTTATATATAGCATATCCCTTATGAGATTCGGCCTTATGAACTAACCTACAAATCAAAAAGCTTTTCAGTATAGAATTTATTTTGAAATAAAGAATCTTGTTACAAGTAATAAATGTTTATAATCTTAAATCTTTAAATTCTTTATTTTCATTAGTTTTATTTTTGTTTTTGATCTTTATCAGATAATAAGCGGGGGCCATTGCAGAATGTACCACAACTATGCAGTTGGTTGGTTAGGTAGGTTAAGCCGCCATATCGCACGAGGGATATACTGTATGTGGCGGCGACCACTTGTAGATCCCATCACAGGCTGGCCCACACCCTTGATGGGTCAATCAATTTTTAAAGGATGGGGTTCAACGCCGGACTCGGATCCCTCCTGAAAAACTGGAGGTGTGGGACCTGGATTTGAACCCGGATCCACTCCTGAAAAATTGGAGGTGTGGGACCCGGATTTGAACCCGGATCCTCCCCAATGGTAAGCCAAAGCTTTACCACACAGCCATTGGCCGACGCAGTTGGTAGGTGAAAGATGAGAATTATTTTTAAATGGGATACAATATGTTGAGTACTGCATTTTGTTGACGATTAGAATCACCTTTGCCCAAGTCCTGTTTGTCCAATTTTTATTTGTCAAATTTCCTTAGCTTTCATGGGCTAATGAGATTTGACTTTTTCGTTGGCTGGATGACTGCGTGATATATATATACTGTAATTCGCTTATTCACTTGGAGGATCCGAGTTTAACTTTGTGCGCATACATTTAGATTTTTTAGGATAGATCCGAAATCGCTTCCTTCAATCTTCTGATTTATTTCATTTAAGGACGGTCTGTGTTGAATTCTGAAGTGGCTACCATCAGTAACCAACCTACTCTCATTTGCCTGATTTCTGTTTTGCCCGATTCTCACTTACTCGTTCCTATTTTCTTGAATTCTATTTATTTGAATCCATCTTTATAGAAATATAATTGGAATCGCAACACGTTTTTGTAATTTTTATTTTCCCATAAGTGAATTCCTATAGAAAATATAATAATAAAATTAAAATTTAGGAAAATTTTTTTAAAATCAGCTTAAATTTTTTCTATGGTGAAGATAATTTTTTTTTTCAAAGGCTGGAAAAATTTCCAAATCTGCGAAAATTAGAATTCTATATTTTTCTATAATGTAAAACAAATTTTATAATTATTTTTTCCATAGATGGCGGGATGAATCAAATTTGTTAATCTATGGACTGAATACATTAACGAAAATAATTTATTATAAATATATACAGTTGCAATATTAGATACTGTATAGTTTAATAGGAAACATCACCCCCATTATTTTGCAAAATAATATTTTTTTTTTTTTTTTTGTGCAAAATTTTATTTATAGGATGACATCAATTATTTATTAATAACGACGCTTGTTTTCCAAATTTACTCGTTTATTATTTATTTTTATTCCGTTTATATTGTGATTTAATAGCATATTAAATTATTTCGAATGATTTTTATAAAATATTTAAAATATTTAATTCGTTAATTATCTGCTAAATGGAACATTGTAATGCATTCTATTCCCATAAAGTTCAATATCTAATACATTAATCGAATGTACAGTATCGAATAGTATGTAAGTAATATCGAATTTTATTTTTCATTAGTTTAAACACCGGCAAAATATTTATAAAATAATTTATTTAACAATAATTTTTAATTCAGGTCGATTCTGTTTCTCTAAATAAAAATATTTGAGTCACAACGTGGACTGCTGTTTGATTTATTAGACAGAGAAATTGTTACTTGTAGGAAAATTTCAAAATGCCTGTTTGTAAGTATATAATACTATTGTAAACATTTTCGTTTAAATCATGAACATCTGTAGCCTGTCTATATTCATGTTTAGAGTTTTTAATCGCGATATTTGTAATTATTATATCGCATTTAATAAAATAGCCGTAAATCATAGTGTATTTGTATAATTACCCTTTTTTTGTACTATTTTTGATAGGGCGAAGTATGGAGGGGCATAATGACGCAATTATTATTATAAATCTAGAGTACTATATTATCTTGATTATATGGCGAAATTTAAAAAAAAATTATCAATAAAAGTAAAAAACGCTTTATATTCGAACTTTTTAAATAAATTTCGGTTATAAAACAATATTCTAGGGAAGTTCCGCCATTTTGTAATATTGTACCCATTCATTAATCGGTACACAAATTTACGATAAGCCATTTCAGTTTTTCAGAAATAAAATGCGATTATAAATTGTGATTGACATGTACATGATGGTATTTCTAAATTTTTAAAAACGAATCTTTCCACTTGATTTAATTATAATAATGTTCATTCTAGCACTGATTAGAATATACAGGACGTTCTTTATCTAAAAGGATCCCAGAACACAAGCGAGATATAGCTGTGCTCCCACTACATCACTAGCTCAGCAGGCTGTTATAACTGATCTACGAATAGATTGGGAAGATGCAAAATTGATCTGGAAGGAAGACGATCCTAGAAGAGGCAGGATAGCGGAAGCCATCACCATCTATGATAAACGCAATGATGTCATACCACCGGTTAATAAAGAAATTATTGCACATTACAATAGCAGTAACACAAAAAGACTATTTAAGGAACTGCCAATATAATGAATCAATATAATTCCTGTTCTTGTCTATAATTGGCTTTTATCGCTATGGAAGATTTTTTTTTTGTCAAGAGTTGACGCCACTTTCCATTCTTCAAGATTACTGAGTGGCGAGAAATAAGCTCTTCCATAGGTTGTCCATCGTAGAGGAAGAATCAACCAGATTATGGGCGACCGGCAAACCCCATAATAAACATTTTCAAGAGGTGGGACTCGAGTCCTCCAAAGTGGAAAGCTGAAGCATTTTTGCGCAGCCATTCCGGCCGATTGTCGAAGATTTTGTTTAAGGCGTACATATAGTTGTTGAATCTATTATTTGTCATATTATACAGCTATTAAATCTATTCAGTTTGTGAGAGTCGAAGTTGGGATCATAATGGAGGTATAATTATAAGATACAGTATTTTTTCATTTCTCCTGAGAGTAGAAGCTTTTTTTTTTTTTTTTTTCCATCATGGGTGTTGGCCAGCCTGTAATTGGCTGTATAAGTGGCCACCTCTAGATAAAGAGGTTTGGTTAAGCAGCCATATCCTCATGGATATTCTGTATATGGCGGCGACCACTTATAGAACCCATCACAGGCTGGCCAACACCCATGATGGGGTCAACCGGATTGGGTTCAACGGGGCGGCTCCGGATCACGCCTGAACACTGGAGGTTTGGGACTCGGACTTGAACCTGGATCCTTCAGGATGATAAGCAACAGCTTTACCACACGGCCATCCGGCCTACTGAGAGTAGAAGCAGAATTCATCTACGTCTTCACTGAGTGTCGTTTGAGCGGCTAAAGAGTGCCCTGTATTTTCACACATTATTTTTAGCAAAATCTTTCCTTCTTTCCTCATGAATTTCTAGATTCTTCTAATTTTATCTTTTATTCTTCAAAGAATTAAATCACCTCTATCTCTTTCACTTAAAATATTTTTTGTCATCGCATTAAAATGAGATATAACTTAATTATATCCACTTCAAAATTCGGTATTTATAATAGATTTGAATGAATTTAAGTATTTTGCATTTTCATTCAAATTTTAATTAAATGTTTTTTATAACATGTTTGCATCATCTGATTTCATGTCATATTAATAATCTTGAATGAAACTTTATTATTAAATTATGGTTATAATTTTATAGATTCATCTATGAGTAATCCATGTAAGCTCTGAAAATAAACATTTTATTTGTTTGAAGGCTACCTGAATAATTGCAATTTTGTAAAATGTTTATATAAATAATATGATTGGCATATTGTAAAATGGACAATGCTGATTATTCAGACAATGATATTAATCAATTATTCGATAAGTTTGACTTCGAAATATTTACACATAAGGGTCTATATTTACAGTAACGTGAAGAGCACGACACGAGTACGAACCGAGTATTCAGAAAAATTTGCTCAATGTTTTTCAATGGAATTCTTTATATTGACATCGAGCTCATCCTTCCACGAACGAGCTCGCAAGTTGGATAAGACCCGTTACACGAACGAGTCACATCCAAAGTACTTGAGTTACGTTTCCAAAAATATTTTTCTGAATCTCTTTCAATTCTTGATTATTATATACAATCGCATTTCTCAAACTATTTGATATTGTGCACCAGCAAGTATTTTTTCCAGTTCCCACAAACCGAAAAAGATTTCCAGCTTGCCTCCTCAAGAAACAAAATTTAAGTAAAGCTATAGGTTATACTCAGGGCCATGCTAAGTAGGGGTTCAAGAGGGAGTCTCTTAATCCTGCCATCTGACGGTAGGATTCAAGAGTGGCATAAAAATCACATAAAATATATTTATAAAAATACTTAAAGGCAAATTTGCTCTGGCACTCCAGCAGCAACTATTATTGTGGGTATACTTATCTCACACCGTACTTCCTAACTTCATCCAATATTACTATGCAATATTGGGTTGGTACAATGCCTATGAAATTTAAAGCTACAGCATAATAATGTTATGCTTCTGAAACATGGCGTTGGCCGGATGGCCGCGTGGTGCAGCTGTGGCTTACCATTCTGGAGGATCCGGGTTCAAATCCGGTCCCACATCTACAGTTTTTCAGGAGGGATCCGAGCCCGGTCCGTTGACTCCCATCCTTCAATTATCCGGTTGACCCCATCATTGGTGTTGGCCAGTCTGTGATGGGCTCTGTAAATGGCCGCCGCTAGATACAGAATATCCAATGAGAATATGGCGGCTTAATCTAACTAACTTAACATGAAAACATGGCAACTCTCTACTAATAGACAACTGATGGTTCTCGGACTACACTTTGAATAGAGCTGATATTCGGTATTCGGTGTGCACGATTTTTAGAACGTAAAGTCTCAGTTTTCAGTTCAGTTTTAGTTAAACGAGTTTGGAGACTCAATGTAAAGTCTCGTTGCTCTGTCTCTTCCAGGTGCTGATATAAATGGAAAGACTTTTTCCTCGGGCTCATGTCGTGCTTGTACTGTGTTCTTCACGTTCCTATATAAATATACCTTTATCCATTATAAATTTGGATAAATTTAGAAATAAATTAACAATGGTTCCTTTTTGCATAAGCTATTAACAAAAACTACAGTATTTGACGATATTTCTTATAATATTTTGAAGATACAGTACGAAATCGATAAACGATTTCAATGGAATTCCGAAATAGTTCAGTAACTTTAGAGCATTATAAAAAAATCAGATATTGGTTATTAGAAAACTGTATCAAAGTTCATATAAAAACTGCTTTATCACTGCTAATTATAATATAGTTATAAAAAATTAATTCGGCAAGTTTCAACGCATGCCAACTCATGCATATTGTGCAAATCATCCATCAGAAGCGCCGAGGAAAATTTATTCGTAAAATCGTTTTCATTCCGCTTTCGTGTGTTTATTCCTGGTCGGACTCGCACGCCATCTACCTCACAGCACAACAGAAAAATTAATATGCTAGGCAACAAATTTTCCACGATTTTACTCGATTAAAATTTATTCTCCGGTGATTTACGACGAGGTAATAAATTTTTTTCGAAAATAGAGTAAGAAATCAAATTTTTCATACAGTAAAATCTTTTAAGTAACAAGGAAAAAATGAACAAGACCAACAACTTCACTGATCACAAAAGATGGCTATTCACGCTCAAAACTTAGATATCGCATTGCACATCAACACATACATTTCTCCTTATTTTAATTTTATTTCTGTGCTCTGATCAAGACTATGATAAATAATGCCATATAAAGTTATAAATAACATTTTTAGTCATTAATCCATTTTCTTAAAGAGTCCTTTTTTTCGAAAACAATAATATACTCATCTGATAAACTTTCACCATCACATAAATTAGTAACGATCCTCGATTATGTAAATTATAGCATTTTTAGTCATCAATCCATTTTTTTAAAGAGTCCTTTTTTTCGAAAACAATAATTATACCCATCTGATAAACTTTCACCATCACATAAATTAGTAACGATCCTCGATTATGTAAATTATACATTCTTGATCTTTTAAAATACTTAAATCGCTTAATTAAAAATTTGATTATAGTTTATATAGATGCAATTATAACTTTAAAAGATAAAAAAAAAAAGACGAGAGAACAAAGAAAAATGTAGGAAGTGTTATACGAGAGGTGAAATAGATTGTAAATTACTGCCATAGAACTAATATAGTATAATGCTGTGACGTTGCGCGCGTATCAGTGCATGACTGCACTACGTTTCTACGAGATTATTTCGCGTGATAGAAAAAAAACAGTCACTCCAACTACCATATTTAAAACATAGTAAGTACAGTCTTCATGATTTTCGTTTGTGCCGTGACTGCACTACGTTTCTACGAGATTATTTCGCGTGATAGAAAAAAAAACAGCCACTCCAACTACCATATTTAAAACATAGTAAGTACAGTCTTCATGATTTTCGTTTGTGCCGTATTGTAATTGCGTTTATTCGATCTGTTTCAGCAACATTAAAATGTATCTCGCTCTGCAATAATGCACTGTATAGCGAAGAGTTCGGTAATAGCTACTGACTGATACAGTTCAGAGGCGTTTTGTTGCACGTACAGTATTTGGTTTCATTCCTATTCAACACGTCTGTTTGATAACTGTTATTGTTCGTCACAATTATTTTTTATTGATCAAAAGTGTAATTCACTTTTTTCCGCATTGGTTAGAATCGAGTTCGATTAGTTTGAATCGAAATTTTCAGAGCTGCTAAGTCGTAAATAGTTACATATCATTTAGCTTTTTTTATATATTTTCCATTATAATTCAACCGTTTCAATCGATCGATAACCTTGACTTCCCCGAACAGCACTTCGATTTTTAGCTTATAACAACTGGTAATTTAGTAATAGATAATAATATTTTAAATAATATGAGTTTATTTATACTAGAGAATAGTAATTTTGCCTTATAGAATTTTTTTAATAGGAATAAACAGACTTTTAACGAGGAAAAGTAACGTTTCCGCATATACTCATCACATAACCATGTTCAAAGAAAAATAATCGAATACTGTTAACTTAAAATAGAGAAGAGTTTACTCTGTTCAACGGTAGGATTCTATTTTGATTGCCGGCGCATGTTAAAGTCGATGTTAATATGCATGTTAATGAGTATTAACATTATTTTATTCAGAACGAAAAAAGCGACAGGCATTAAGGCGCGCTATAACGCGACTTGGCGCAATTGCATACATTGCAAAACCCAGCAGAAATGGTACCGATCGATAAGGGATCGTGACACGCAAAATATCTCTAATGAATTAGGGGTCAAAGGTTAACGAGATATACTGGCGGCATAGGTAGCAGAGCACTGGAACGGGACGCGTCGCGCTGCCCACCGTAGCGAGGCGAAGCGCAGTGTCAAACTCCCATGCACTGTGAAAGTTTCAGCCTCTACATCTCGTTAACCTTTGAATTTTGACCCTAGTTCATCAGGAATATTTCGCGTGTCTCTACTCCCATATCGATCGGTACCATTTTTGCTGGGTTTTGTAATGTATGAATTCCGCGACTTATTATTCATAGATGCGTCGCAGTAGTTAAACGCGAAAACGCGAGGCAATCAAAGTAAAATCCTACTTAATATTTTGATATTAAATTAAAAAATCATTTAAATTATATTCCGTTGTATTGATATAATAGGGTATTATATATACCATATAATTATCAACACAATAGAGTATTATACAGCAGTATTTGGTGAACTTATTTATATTCTATTACGCTAATATATATGTATAGGATAAATTTAAGAATACATACTGTGTTTATCTTTTTTTTTCATTAAAATTTTAACTGTTATTAAATTGATATATTGAGAATTAATTAAATATCTTGTTATTGAATCTGAAATTTGTGATGAACTAAAAAAAAAAAAAATAATAATAATAATTTGTAAGCTAATTATTTTTAAGCAGGTATTATTGTTTTTCATTAAAATTTTAACTGTTATTAAATTGATATATTAAGAATTAATTAAATATCTTGTTATTGAATCTGAAATTTGTGATGAAACAAAAAAAAAAATAATAATAATAATTTGTAAGCTAATTATTTTTAAGCAGGTATTATTGTTGCGTTATTTTCAGTATTTCTGACAAAAAGGAATAGAATCTGTTCCACTTATACTTTATAATATAGTTCTGCATATACATTACAAATTCATTATTTAAAATAAGCTTCATTGAGATAGAATTATCCGTGATCAGAATTGTAATATATTCAATACATATTATGAAGACATAATTAAACTTTCTATTTTCGAAAGAGGAACAAAAATAATATGAATGAATTTTTTAAAAAATGAGAAGAATTCTGAAAGCATTTATCATCTGACTATTTTGACTAAGAAAATATGATCAAAAATAATGTATTTTTTGGTCAGATTGCTGGAATACAGTATTGTATATGATAATACTGTATTCCCAAATACCGCTGTTTAAATAAATAGAATAGTCTTCTCATCCGTTATTTCTATTTTATTTTTTAATGCGACAGTTGTAATTTTAATCTTGGATTAAAATTCTGAATATCCTGGTATTCTATTCAAGCGAAAATTATATCCATTGTTTAGAGAATTATAAATAATAAATATTTTCACAGTACATATTGTTTCTTTAATATTTGTTATACTGTCTAAGTTTTATTTTTTTGTTTGTTTTGCGAAAATTCCTACCGATGGAAGCTCCCTCCATATGCAATATTTTTTTTTCTGTTTGCTTTTGAGAATTTTTAAGCTGTTGCTTATGTAATTTAATGATTTTCCTTACATAAAACGGTAAATATACATAGTAAATATAAAATTTTTTTTAAAATTCTAAATTATAAAAAAACCAAAAATAAGCATGATTTTCATAAACCCAATTACTAACAAAAATAACTTTTTTTTTTTTTAACAACTACTTGAACATTTATAATAAATTTTCGAAATAAAATGTCAAACTTTCTTGCCGTTAAAAATTAGTTATTGAATTTTGTAAAAACGATAATAAATTTCTAAAATAAATTTATAAATTAAACAAATAATATGATTGATTGATTGAAAAATGGAAATTCAGTTGTTTAATGTATAACAGTACAGAATTGTTTTTATTTATAGCTGCACGTATCGAATTAAAATATCTGGTAGAGAAACAGATAAACAGAGGAGCATAAATAAATATCGAAAAAAATTATTATATTTCAAGAAATAAAATAAAAATATCAATTGAAGATATCTAATAAAAGAAGTAATTCTGCAGAATAATGCTTACTGTGAGTGTTCAAATGTCAGCAAATATATTTCTTAATGTTCATTTTTATTACCGATTTATTTGAAGCTAGATTGTTGACGAAACTATAACTTTTAACTAGGATACATAACTAGTTTAATAGATCAATTAAATTGGTTATATATCCTATTCGCTGCATTATTAAAATCCTACAGTTCAAAAACACTATGTAATGACTAGATATAGAAGAAAGGGATTAAAGCAATACCTCGCATAGTCCGATTAATTGGTTCCTCTTTCTTTCCGGATTAATTGAAACCGGACTGTTCGAGGTATGTAATCTATAAATTATAAAAATTATAAGTGGTTCCAAGAATTAGTCAACTTGTTCCAAAGACTGCTTATACTCTTATTCAATATTACTATTTAACTAAAGCACTACTAGCAGTTGAGGAAAAATTCTTTAATAAGCAAACGTTTTCGGCACAACGGCCATGATCAAGCTACTAATTTTGTAGCCTGATGATGGCCGTTGTGAATATTAAAGGCCTGTTTCCACTTACTCCGCGCGGACGGAAAAATGCGCTAGCGCAAATAGTCAACCGGATTAATTGAAACCGGACTCTTCGAGGTATGTAATCTATAAATTATAAAAATTATAAGTGGTTCCAAGAATTAGTCAACTTGTTCCAAAGACTGCTTATACTCTTATTCAATATTACTATTTAACTAAAGCACTACTAGCAGTTGAGGAAAAATTCTTTAATAATAACTCACAACAGAACCACGCCACAACCACAAAACAGTGGTCAGTTTTCACAAAACGCTCTGAGTAAAGGAGGTTTTCCACTGAGCTGTGCCCTCCGCTGGCTGATGAGTCGCAAACGCCGATATGCCCAGTATTCGTTCCCATTCAATGATTCAATTAAGCGTTTGCAATAAACAACTGACGACATTGCACTTGAGAGGTAGGCACTATAACAAATGTTGTTCAGATTACAACTGACGTCATTGCACTTGAGAGACAGACACTATAACAAACGTTAAGATAAATTTGGCAACACTGGCGCCTTTTGTCTCAGCTCGTTAAATAGTGGCTATTCGAGTCATATATAGGTAGTAAATAGTAAGCACACTTACATCTCATATTTATTCTAAAAAAATAGTCAATAAAAATTTTTTATTAACAATTACAATCCGGACTATGCGAGGTATTGCTGTATTTTAAATAAATCATTTCATTCTAGTTTTGATACGATTTAAGCCACATAAATCACTACTTGCATTTATATATATACTGTATATATGTCGCAAAATATGTTACATTTTTAAAATTATTTATCCAGTTAAAAGCCGAAAAATAATAAAATTTTCAGTGTTAATAATAATGTACAATACTAAAACGAATGAAAATTTACAAAACATTTTTTAGTTTTTACCTAATTTTAATAATCTGTACAAATTTCTATATTTAGTATACAGAGTGAAGAAAAAATTCGTCGTAAGATTTTGTGTACCGATAGAGGACTTCGAAACAAGTCGAAAATGTCTAACGAACATATGGGGCCCTAGTCTCGAGTTTATCGTGTTACAACGCATTCGTGTTAGCAGTATCACGTGACACCAACACGAATGCGTTGTAACACGATAAACTCGAGACTAGGACCCATGGTCTGAATGGCACCGTTTTCTAGTTATAACCCTTTAAAGCAGGCGTGTCAAACTCATTTTATTAAGGGCCATTTAATAAGACTATAAGATGCCGCACCACATCACATTTAATTTTTTTTTTTTTTAATTACATTTTGAAGTAAGAATTCAAAAATATAGATAGGATAATTAAAAGGATTGTTTAATCAAATATATAATTACTACATAATTTGCTTTTAATTATACATATTTTTTTAAATTCAATTCCTCGCTATGAATTTTTTTTTAATTTTTCATTAAACGTTAAAAGTCACATTTTCTGTACAAAAACTAAAGTTTCCATTTAAAATTTTATAAATTAAAATATCCATAACTATTTACATTTTTTGAATAAGTTAATAACAAATCTTTAACAAGCCCGTTGGCGCATTCTTTATACATGTCCTTCAAAGAGGAATTGTTTGGAACTTTAATCATTGTATTTGTCTATCCAAAAATATAAAAGTTCTCATTATGGGTTTTTTGTTTTTTTGTAAGAAATTTCGCAGAAAACGATGTTGTCTTTGCATGAAAGCACTTAGTTTGTGTCACCGATCTGAAAGATCGGTGACACAAACTAAGTGCCTAACTTAATGAACTTAATGAACTAAATGCCAAACTTAGTTTGTGTCCGGTGACACAAACTAAGTGAAGTTTTATATCTGAAAAATCAGTGTCGTCATTACGTATACGTCTGATAAGACAAATTGAAAAAAAACTAGTGCAATTATATTTCAACTTAGTGTATCATAGTATATGACATAGCTACGAAGCGACAATTACTTCCTATTATCTCATAATATAACATTCTCATTTTCATTTTAGTTAAGAGCGTTGAGAGCCACAAAAAAATCACGTCGAGGGCCGCCAGTTTGACATCCCTGCTTTAAAGCTATCCAATCATCCAGTACACAAAGCATCATGACGCGTCGCATTACATAGCTCGCCTTCTTAAGGCTATACTTTCTCATTTCTTCCAGAAATGCTTCGTTGTTGAACACGGACATGATATCTTCTCTAAAGTGAAAAATCTTTCAGATTTTTCACTTAGTTTGTGTCCGGTGACACAAACTAAGTGAAGTTTTATATCTGAAAAATCAGTGTCGTCATTACGTATACGTCTGATAAGACAAATTGAAAAAAAACTAGTGCAATTATATTTCAACTTAGTGTATCATAGTATATGACATAGCTACGAAGCGACAATTACTTCCTATTATCTCATAATATAACATTCTCATTTTCATTTTAGTTAAGAGCGTTGAGAGCCACAAAAAAATCACGTCGAGGGCCGCCAGTTTGACATCCCTGCTTTAAAGCTATCCAATCATTCAGTACACAAAGCATCATGACGCGTCGCATTACATAGCTCGCCTTCTTACTCAACCGATAGTACTGTAAATAGGAGAGCGACGCAATGCGAAGCGTCTTGGCAACGCGACGCGTCGTTACGCTTTGACCCGATAGTACTGTAAATAGGAGAGCGACGCAATGCGAAGCGTCTTGGAAACGCGACGCGTCGTTACGCTTTGTGTACTCGATGGTGATTGACTAACTTTAAAGGGCTATAGCTCGAAAATGGTACCGTTTAGAGTATAGATTCACAGTAAAACCGTACATGATTTCGTAAAAAAATCAAGCGCTAAACGAAAACAGCGTTAAACGAGGTCATCTTAACACGTAAATAATGGAGATAGGTGAAACAGGACAGTGAATTAAAAAAAATATACGTATTATTTTTTATTTTATTTTGTAACGTAATATTATTATTATTATTATTATTATTATTGTATTACATTAATTATAGACATTTTTTATTGCTAATATCGATTTATATTCATAAATCATTCCTGAAAATCAAAAATATTCGAGTAAATAATTTGTTTGTGATGAGAGAAGTTCTTCCTCATTTGATACTTTTTGTTTTTTTCGTTAAGAAATCATCTAACGTTGTTTGCCTCTTTCGTTCAGAAAGCAATTGTCGATAGCTAGACATCGCAATCCATGACACTTCATCTTGCCTTTGAACTTCTATAAAAATTTGCATCATTTTATATAAACTGATCTATAATTTCCGTAATAGTGACTAAACTTGTTTTAAGAAAATCCGTTGCAAATTCCTTCTGCTCTTCATTTTCAGAAACGCAAACTTTCTCGTCTTCGTGCGATTTCGGATTTATGTGAGTATAAAGGTTTGAAAAACCGCGCCAAAGTGAATCAAAACAAAAAATATTGAATTCGTAAAGCCGCGTTATATCGAAACAGCGTTAAGCGGGGTCTTACTGTAAATTTATATTAAAACTGAGAACGACCTACCTGCAGAAATTATTTTTTGAATGTGTTTGTGTGAATGGATTCTTATTTCCAGGCGAACTGCCTCCTCCAGTGCACTTCAGCTGTTGGTTTTTCCCGATGGCTGAGGTGCGTCGTTGGTATGTTTACTCCCATTCTTTCTTTCCTATGAGAGTGGAGATATCAGATTACTAACACCTTCTATCCTATCAATTCTTAAGCGATTGTCATATGTTGATTGTAGATATAAGTCTAGTCCTAAGTTACTAACACACTAACTTTTTACCTAATTAAATAAAAAATAATAATAACAATAACAAAAAATAGTTAAAAAATACAAAAAAATATATAAATAAAAAGGAAAAAATAAAATAAAAAAAAGAAGGGAAAAAAATTAGTTTAAGGTATGTTATAAGTCTTTTACTAACTTAAGATAAGCTTCTTCTTAACATTGTTCTAGATAAACTACTTTCGTTCAGAAAGCAATTGTCGATAGCTATACATCGCAATCCATGACACTTCATCTTGCCTTTGAACTTTTATAAAAATTTGCATCATTTTATATAAACTGATATATAATTTCCGTAATAGTGACTAAACTTGTTTTAAGAAAATCCGTTGCAAATTCCTTCTGCTCTTCATTTTCAGAAACGCAAACTTTCTCGTCTTCGTGCGATTTCGGATTTATGTGAGTATAAAGGTTTGAAAAACCGCGCCAAAGTGAATCAAAACAAAAAATATTGAATTCGTAAAGCCGCGTTATATCGAAACAGCGTTAAGCGGGGTCTTACTGTAAATTTATATTAAAACTGAGAACGACCTACCTGCAGAAATTATTTTTTGAATGTGTTTGTGTGAATGGATTCTTATTTCCAGGCGAACTGCCTCCCCAGTGCACTTCAGCTGTTGGTTTTTCCCGATGGCTGAGGTGC
Source organism: Olivierus martensii (assembly GCA_000484575.1). NCBI lineage: Eukaryota > Metazoa > Arthropoda > Arachnida > Scorpiones > Buthidae > Olivierus > Olivierus martensii. The sequence continues at coordinate 16,595 of AYEL01069511.1, forward strand.
GTCGTTGGTATGTCTACTCCCATCCTTTCATTCCTATGAGAGTGGAGATATCAGAATATTTAGGTTAGGTCTGATGAGTATTACTAACACCTTCTATCCTATCAATTCTTAAGCGATTGTCATATGTTGATTGTAGATTTTACTCCCATTCTTTCTTTCCTATGAGAGTGGAGATATCAGATTACTAACACCTTCTATCCTATCAATTCTTAAGCGATTGTCATATGTTGATTGTAGATATAAGTCTAGTCCTAAGTTACTAACACACTAACTTTTTACCTAATTAAATAAAAAATAATAATAACAATAACAAAAAAATAGTTAAAAAATACAAAAAAATATATAAATAAAAAGGAAAAAATAAAATAAAAAAGAAGGGAAAAAAATTAGTTTAAGGTATTAACATAGTTATAAGTCTTTTACTAACTTAAGATAAGCTTCTTCTTAACATTGTTCTAGATAAACTATTAACACGGTTCTAGGTCTCTACTAACATAGTTCTAAGCTTCTACCTAACATAGAATAGGTTATTATTACTCCTCTGTACTGGGTTATGTACTTATACACATCATCATCACGTAGATTAAGTTGGAACGGTTCTTTGCTGTTTCTATATTTTTGCATTTATTTATTTTTTATTTTTTGGCCCATAACGGCTCCCTTAGTACTCTATTTGAATGGAAAGGGCAATCAAAATTTAGCCACCAAGCTTACCATACAAAAGAAAAAACCTACCTGCAGATCAATTATTTTTAATAAAACGAATAGTGTAAATATGAGATTTGCAGGATCTCATACTTATAGGATTCCGAGTTCTAACTGCTCCAAATCCAAAGTTCTACTGTACTTTCTAACTGCCCGCAAATTTATCTCATATCGGAATCTTTTAGAGAGATTTAGAGAAGAATCGATTCTGCCACTCTCAAGGAATGACTACTATACATAACATCGTAAATTAAAATAGGAAGGTAAAACTTTGGCAACTTAAAAAATGCTGGCAGCTGTGAGAGAATAGGAAATTTTTGTTTTGATTTTATCTTTCAAAAGTACGTTAAATTATTTTTTGAATACAGCAACTCTAAATCAAACTTTATATCATTCCTCATACTTTAAAATACATTAATTCAGTTTGATTAATATAACTGAAATAAATCAATAAAAAAATTTTCCATTTGTTTGCTATTCTGCAACTTTTATTTACATTTTATCACCTGTCTTCTTTTACTTAATACGAGTGTTATTCAAATAAAAACTTTCAATAATACATGTACAATATTTTTTTAATTTAATTTTTTAATATAATATTGAAGTGATATTTATTTATAATTTTTAAAAATAATTTATTAAGTATGTAAAAAAATTCGTATAGTGTAATTTTTATATTCGAAGAATCGGCGAACTTTATTTAAAACTAAACCGTTTACGCCATGTTGGAAGAAAGTTTTACAAACAAAACCAGAACGAGAATAGTATCGCTTGATCGTGATCAATAAAAACTTGTAGAAGGATTTTCGATCGGAATTGTACCATTTCTAAAATATAGTACTATATAAGGTTTTGTAATTTCTTAAAATAATGAGTTGTTAATTACTGTTAATGATTTATCTTGTCTCCAGCAATCTGATTTTAAAGTGAATTGGTTATTGGTCTGTTTTTAGGTCTGATGCCAGCTACTCCATTTTCTGATGTTCAATTAACCTTAAGCTTTGTCATAACACAACATACAAAGCACTTTATCATCGTCGTCATCATCAGCAGCAGCATTTTTTATTTTATCCACTGCTGGATGTACCACCTTTTTTTCTCGGAAACGCGATGAGATAGGAAGTAGGGGAAAAATTTTCATTACAATATACAGTGTTTTCTAGCACCCGTACCACCTTTTTTTCTCGAAAACGCGATGAGATAGGAAGTAGGGGAAAAATTTTCATTACCAAAGTATATCCGATGAATCGAATGGACATCATAAAAATTTTGTGGGCCCATCGGAAGTAGGGGCATAAGGGGTCAACTATGAAATTTCCAATGGAAAGCATCATAAAAATTTTGTGGGCCCATCGGAAGTAGGGACATAAAGGGTCAACTATGAAATTTCCAATGGAAACCAATGCCGATTTTGGCATAATTGGATAGAACTTTTCAAACTTGCCCCCAGTTGCACCTACTTCGGTCGGTCTAGGGAAATTAAACCAACGCCGATGATTAGTTCGGGTGCCTGTTGGTAGTCAAATTTTTCACCCCGACGCCCTGTGGTGTCCCAGTTACGAGAAAAACGGCTGGCACGGGTGCTCAGAAAGACCCGGTATATATATAATCTCTCAAGGGATTAATTTTAATGGAATTTTTAATAATTTGAAAGAATTTAGAACTAATATTAGAAGGCTGCTTGGAAGGCTACTTTTGTAATTATGAATATCAAATGGTATTAACATATATTTGCTGAGGACAATTATATACAATAAAACTCGGTTAAAACAAACTTTGACATAATGAGATCTTAGCTGTAACAAATAATATTATTTATTAATTACAAGATTATTAATATTAATATTAGTATTAATAATCTTGTAATTAATAAATACACTAATGATTAAATAAAGAGCATCATCTATGAATTAATGATTAAACTAGAATTTTTAATTAATTTACCTGAATAAAAAATCTGCCTCAGCCTAGGATTGAATTTGGAATCTTTGGATTTACCAATGTTATAACTGCTAGACCACTGAAGCTGTGCACCAGATTGACTCTTCAGACATTAATATTAATTTACAATTATTTTTTTATCATAAACATCAAACTCTGTCAATAGATTTATTCCTGACCAGGCTTTTCAGCCACAGCCCTCAATGGTGCTAGCCAAGCAACACATATAGACCAGCACAGTCATCTTAACATAAACTTTTTAAACCAAAGTTCAAGGAAATTTTAGTTTAAAAAGTTTAGGGTTAAGAATGTTTGTTCTAAATTTATAAAATCTCAAACTTTATCAAAGTTCTCTTTTCAGAACATCTTGCCAGATGAAAATTTCTTAACTCTTTCAAGACAGATTTTTTATTTTCGCAATAGAATTTTTTTGTTATTATAGTACATTGTTATAATCATCTAAACACCTCTAGACACCTATAATTTTTTTCCAGCATCAAATTTTGAAAATTTGGCCCAGGATACAAATGTTCCAATAGTCTCTATCTGTAATGAAAAAAATAAGAACATAATTCAATTAAAAGACATTTATGGTAGAAAACAACTGCTTATTCATTTCCTATAATATCACATATGATATTTTGCAAAACACAATTTACAGAGTGATATTACAGAGTATTGATGGAGAAATCAGGATCAGCAAAAGAATCATCTGTGTATTCAGACAGCAATTTACTGATGTCATCTTCATTTATCTCAACCATTCTGCATTCAATGTTGTTTCAGTATCTTTGCAATTTTAAAAAGATGTATTATTATAAACAAGTGTTCTTAAACATTACAATACTGGTGGGACAATTATATCCCATAGAAAAATACTACAGGGACACATACGTCCCAAACTGAAAACGAAAGCTTATTTCTTGCTTCAACTATATGATAAACTTAAAAAAATGTTAAAATAGTATGTATAAGTTATAAAAGTAAAATACACATTACAATACTTACTACTTTAATGATTTTATTCAATAATTTTTCACAATAACGTCGAATATGTTCATACACAACCTTCTTCTTCAACGTATTGTGCCGCCATTGCAGATCTACAAGTGCTGCCAACTCTCAAAATATAAAGAAAAACGATCAAAAGACGATAATGTATAATTTTAAGTTTAAAAGGGGATGTATTTGTCCCGTTAGAATTTTTTGAACATTCGATGCGACATATATGTCCCGTTAGGGTCGAAAGGGTTAATATATACTACTACTTTTTAAAATTTTTTACATATACAGATAGGCCTCGATTAGCGCGAATTCGATTAGCACGACTTAAAAAATTGATACCGTTATTCGGTTAGCGCGAGAAAAGATTCGATTAGTGCGAGTTGTAAACACAGATCAGTCTTACTAACAAAGCTCCTTTTATGATGTCAATTAACAAATTACCGTTAATTTTCGGTTAGTAAAACCGGACGAGGAGCAGTCCAAGAACGGTCACACAATTTTGAAGGGGTGAAACATCAGAAAGATGGGCTTTTTGCCGTTAACTGTTTAACATTACTGTACTATTATTTAGCTTTGCTATCGTATACATACAGTAGAGTACAGAATTTTCTCTTTTAAAAAGTATCGAAATGGATAAAAGGAAGAACACTTTTGATGATAAAACAGGAAACGAAAAAAAGAGAAGTGATTACGCTACAGCAAAAAATGGATGTGATTGAGCGACATAAAAGCATTCTTTGTTAAATTTTTTTAAATAAGGATATCTTTACAAATTTATTTGCCTATTATATTGCTGTACTACCGATATTATTTATTTTCTTTTTTTTATTATCTGATTTCTTTCTTTAAAATAAAACTTGTGAAAAAAATTTGTTTTTGTTATCTTTTGGTGTCGTATTCTGCTAATAAACAAATAGAAAACTTGTTAAAAATTTCTCATTGGTTCATTAACTTCGCTTATTAATGCTATCTGGAACTAATTTACTGATTCAATAAAGTTGCAATGCTTAATTGCAAATCGGCCTATTCACTCAATTCTCGACCCAGAATTGGCGGCCAGGCGGCGCTCAACTTCCGCTTTCGATTCGCTATTTTAGTTTTGATTTGGCGGTTGGTTTGATGATGATATGAGACGCAATTCCTGGTAAGTTATTAATTTAGATGATGAACAATGATGTAAAATATGAAAATAAATATTTACAATAAACTTAACACTAACTGTTTAAGAGTTATTCATTGTGAAGTTAGCTAATGGCCGGAATCTCACAAAGCAAGAACCAATTACCATATTTTCCATAGAGTTAATACTTCGATTAGCGCGAGAAATTCGTGGAACCAATTATTCGCGCTAATCGAGGCCTACCTGTAATAATAAATTTCTCTGTTATTCTTATAAGCCTTTCTGTAAACTATATAACCATGCTTTTGATACATTTTCCACTTGTTTCTCATTTATTGCATTCTTATATCAGACACTTTGTAGTATTTAAAAGAAGATTTATTAAAAAATCACTATAAAGTTTTACAGGACTTTGTTAATCTAGTGCTACTCCATTTTACATTTAAATCATAAAAATGTCCATTTTCCTTACTTTTATATCATTTTTATGTCTGATAGCCCTTCTCCTAGATTTTTTATTATGACTCCTGTATATTCCTCCTCTATTCCTTTTCTTAAATTCCTGTTACAATAAGGTATTGTATAGACCCATTTTTTTCTCATCTGTATCTCATCATCATTATTGTTTCTTAATTCTATAAAGATTATATGGTCTCTCTGATGTGCATTCAGAAGGTAGTGCATTCCTTTTGCCACATTTTTTTATTATTTTAGTTTTGGCTGTGGCATCTTATGAATTTTTTTGCACTTGAATTACTTCCTCTCACACCCTACTATAGCTATTATTTCTTTCCTCTACAACTTTTAATATTTTATCATATATTGAGCACATGATCCTATTAAGCATACTCATGTTTCTTACCATCTTGTATGATCTTCCAATATTCTTCTTTTCTCATTATCTTCAAAAGAATAATAAGTCTCTCAAAGTATGCTTGGAAGGCTGCTTTTGTAATTATGAAGGTCAAATGGTAACATATATTTGCTGAAGACAATTATATACAGGTAGGCCTCAACTGGTGCAAATAATTGGTTCCACGAATTTCTCACAGTATTCGAATTCACACTATTCAAAGTATTAACTATATGTAAAATATGGTATTTTAAAACATTTTGGCTGCTTGCTTTTACCTATAAGCAAAATTTTGGTTTTTCTTTTCCAGACATATTGGCACAAAGGACAACAGTTATTCATTCTTGTTATTTTTACTTCCATAGCATTTATCGTCTTTAAAAGATTTTTTGTCTTATTTGGTAAACATTTAAAATAGTCGTTTCATCCATGTTATAAACATTATCAGGCTGTTACTCCTGTAAAATTGGTTTTAAAATTGTAGTTTTCCACTGGCTACAATCTGTCTCAGATATGCATCCATCCAGAAAAAACTTTTTCTTTGATTCCGTTGCGCTTTTAAATTTGTCTAACCATCCAGAACTTGCTTGGAACTCCTCAATCCTAAATTCTGTGCATATTCCATTGCATTTTTCTTTATGAGTGGTCGTGAGACAGGAATGTTTCTATCTCTCACCATCTTCAGCCATTTCAACAGTGCTTCGTCCACGTCATCATACTTACATGTCCTTAATCGTTTTTTGTCAGCTCCTGCAACTTCATGACTTTTTAAAACAGATTCCCGATTCTTTAGTATTGTTGACACTATACTTTGTGGAATCCTGAATTTCTGCTCAACATCTTTTTTTCTCATTCCTCAGTCCAGATCTTTTAGTAATTCCACTTTTTCCGCAACACACAACGACTTTTTCTTTGACATGGTAAACATTTTAGTAGAGCTGAACAAAGACTAACTAAAAACTCTCGGTTCAGTTTTGGTTTTGGTTTTAAGCCAATTAACACAAGTAACATATAAAACTGAAACAAGCCCTAGAACTTTACACTAAAGTTTGATATATGGAGGTCCGACTGTATATTAAATAATTTTAGTGTATTTTTTCCTTATATTTATTTCATTTGATTTCTTCCCTACTGCATGATATATATCAATAAACAATTAATTATCAATTTTATTGATAAATTTTTTGTAATCAGTGGGATCTTGATCTTGATTATGCTGATTAGTCGCCGTGCATATTCAGCTATCAACCCCCAATAGACCCCTTGATCATCACTGACCCCCCTTTAAAATTTCATTGGCCTCCAGGGGGTCGATACCGACTCGATTGGAAACCCTTGGTTTAGAGGTTTCTTAAGGTGCTTTATCGATTGGCAGTCAAATTCACAAAACTGTAAAGGTCTGTTATGAGTATGGTCCAACAGATTATTGGCTATGAGACTCTAAATATCTCCTCTTTAATTATGGCAATCCTGTACATAGAAAATCTTTTTACAAAATTACACAATTTTAAATAATGTTTAAAATGCTCCCATAAAATAACCATCATGATGTTTATACAGGGTGGAAGAAAAGTCTGTACTTCTTAAAATAACTTGATAAATATCATAGATTTAAAAAATCTGTTAATGCAACAAATAGGAAATCATGGATGGGTTATCTAAAGGTGACCTTCAAGTTTACTGATTATGCAAATGAGTACACTTGCAAATTCTGTCTCATAAACCAAACAGATAGGGAAAAATTTCCAATTAAAAACTTGTTCAGTATTCAATTCTGAACACACTGAAAAAACTTCAAAATAGGATGAATAGTTCACCCAACAATGAAACAAAAACATTTTTATACGTAAAGGGTTGACACTTATTTCTGATATGTAAATAATAAACAACACTAAAACATAATAACCCAAATCAATAAATTGAAAACAGAGCCTAATCAACAAGCCAAAACTAATCATGGATGTGCTCAAAATGTATTCCACCAGCACCCAAGTACAGTTGATTATGATGCTTGTATGGAGTTTCTCACAATTTTTTAGAGTGTCAGCAGAAATCTCTGCAGAAGCAGTAATGATGCAGTCTTGAAGATCTTCTACTGTTATTATGCAAGAATGAAAGTTGTTGTGGCATCATCAGTTGCTGTTTGTGGGTGACCTGATCTTGGGCGTTTCAAGGAATTGACACACAATAAATCTTGTGTTCGTGCTGAGGGATGCTTTTCCTGATAAAGTCAAGCTGCAGCAGCAGCACCATAGCATATGACCATGGTAGTCATTTCATTAAGTGTGTACTCAGCTATTATACTGTACATATACATTGAATTGCATCTGTGTCAATATGGCTTTTTATGCAAATTGAACAGGATGACAATTCTCTTGTGGAAACCCCCAGAAATTTCCAGAACCAGATGTGGAAGGGCATGTGACATGATTTGCATGTAAAAATGTTTTAGTTTTATTTTTAAGTGAACTATTCATTTTATTTTAATGAAATTTTTTTTTTAAAGTATTCAGAGTTGAATGCTGCAGAAGTTAGGAAAAATTTTCTAATTACAATCTGTTACGATTTATGAGATAGAATTTGTAAGTGTACTTATTTGCATAATCTGAAGGTCACCATCAGATTGCCCACCCATGACTTCTTATTTGTTGGCATTAATAGAATTTTAAAATCTATGATAGTTATCAAGTTATTTGGAAGAGTACAGACTTTTCTTCTGTGCTGTATATATAAACATACTGCATATATATAAACAACTTAAAGCATACTGGGCCCGGCTTGGTGATCCCAGTACTTTACCATTTGGCCCCCTCCACGGGTATGGGTGCAGCCCATGGTTGGAATTGGCCTCGCTTCTTAGTAATCTCCCTGAGTGGAAAGGGAGCGTAAAATATGCAAAAAAAGTATAGTGCTAAAAACGACATTACTTTTGGCAGGGTCGGCTAGAAGGCGGTGCGATCTCACAAGGCCCCGCGATCCTGCATGATCCAATTCTTGTGTAAAACTTTTATATTATTAAAAGGCCCCGCTTTTTCTCAGCCAACCCTGAGTTTTGGGATGATTTGTTTTGATCAATTCCATGCTTTTGATTGAGCTAATTTTTAAAAAATAGCATCTTCTATAGGATCGCAGTTTTCTTATATTTATGAGTCTTTTTGGAATAAAAAATTTAAAATTAACCGTATGCTGTCGATAAGATTAAATTGGGTTATATTCGAAGCTTATCTATGTTATGAATATATTAGCTTAACTAATTTTATTCAATCATAGAAGGTCGATAAGTGATTGTCTCCTGTCAGTCTGCAGCTGAATATAGTCTTTGAGGAAATTGCAAATATATTTAAAACCATTTCAACTTTCATTTCGATTAAATTAGTTCAGAAACATTTTAAAACTGATATGGGTTTGAATCAAATTCAAAAAAATAATCTTTCGTCTTTCGGCCAGATAGCCACATGGTAAGGCATTTGCTGTCTATCTGGATGATTCAGGATGGAATCTGTGTACCATACCTTTCAAACCTGGCCATTCGATTCTTATTCTTCTTAGGATGAGTGACACATTATGGTGTGGATAGCTGGTATTAATTCTGGATCTTGCTGCTTTATATCTGACAAAGATGAAAAACATTTCGAAATAGTTTCATAAAAAAATAAATTGAAGTCTTTTAACAAATAACTATACAATTATAAAATAAATATTAGAAAGCAAAAAATATTAAATAATAATTGAAGATATGTATTTTATTATAGTCAGAAATAATGTTTGCAGATCTGACAGGTTTTGACCCCATTATCAGAATATATAATTATCATTATACATTCAATTATTTTCTCTAAGATAAAAAAAAATACTTTGACTTGAAATCACTTTATCATTAATTGTAAAGGCAGAATTCTTAAATAATAGTATTATGTTATTTAGATGATACAATGAAGAATTTCAGATTACAGATATTGTTTCCAGATTTCTCTTAGTGCATTCCAAAATAGTGATTGCAAAAACTTATCAAAATATTCATTGCATATTATACATCAAATTAAAAAAAATTCATGAAGAGAAAAATATGTTTGTTTTCAGTTGGAAATGTTTCAATAAAATAATAAAATATATTGGACATTGTAATAAAATTAAACTAAAATTTAATATAACATGTGATTTAGAAATCATCTAAGTTCAATTGTCTTACATAATTCATGAATATAAAAAGTCACATTTATTGCCTTGTTAACTTTCCACATATATTCATTTAACACTTCCCAATCAGTACTAAAAGAAGAGTGGGGTGAGTGGGCAGTCATCCTTAATCTAAAGATGGTGATTGCAAAGGGAGTGTATTGGAGGGAGATTATAATAGTTTGTGGTGATAAATTATTTATGATGAAATCATGCTGTAAAAATAGTTGAATAGTTAAAACTATTCTAATCATTTTTACAGCATGATGTCATAATTTCAAAATTATTTTTAGTGAGATGTCATTTTATTTTCAAACTCTAAAAAATATTTTTTTTTAAATCATCATCATATTTATGTTTAATTGCTTGAAAATAAAAACTGTAATGTAACATATTTTGAGATAAATTTATTATAAAATGTAAGCCATTTATATCAAGTTGTTTGAAGTCTTATTTGGAAATTAAAGAATATGTGAATAATATACCAGTAGAGAGTAATTCTTATTTTTATTATTTTATATATTATGTAAAAGTAGGGAGAAAATTTTAAGTAGAAGGAAGAACCTTCAAATTTGTGATATCATACTCATGAGGTTAAGCTTGGTTCATTGAAAAATGACAAAGGAGAGAGAGTCAAAAAAAAAGGTTGAATGAGTGTGACATAATTTTTGATGCTTCTTAGCTTTTCAATTTAGTGAAAATTTTGAGATACAAAATGTATTTGCCCTGAACACGGAATCACCTAGTTACAGTGATGTTATCAGTGGACATTAGACTATTTAATATCATCCATTTCTCTGCTAGCAAATAAAGCAAGAAGCATATTTGTTTTGATCTCATAAAGTGATTTATGCGGTTTGAAATATGAGACTGTTTACACAGTTTTGGTAAGATATTGAATTACATAAATATTCATTAAAAATTAATGAACTATTTTAGAAAATTTTTTGTGAATTACAAAGGAAAAATTATTGAAAATAATGTTTCATTCATTCTTAAAATTTATAATAACAAATACAAATAGTTCTTGGTTTATAAATTACTGTTTAATGAGTTCCTGGTTTTGCCAGTTTTTCTGAAATATGAATAATCAAAAATATTAAAAATATGAACATTAATTGCAATAATAAATGCTGCACCTTTATAAAATGATATTTAAAACTATGTATGTAAATAATATAATCAACTGGATTTGTAACACAAATTCCATTGTGTACTATGGAATCAGAAATTTAAAATGGCAGTCAAAAAGCAAACATACCCTTTGATTTTATCAGCATATTATATAAATAACTTCTGTTTCTTGATTGTACTTAAGGCATTTTGTATTGAAATTTGTCTACTTTATCTCTCAATAATAATGAATAATAATAATTCTTTAGTATTTATATGACAAATAATTTCTTTATTATTATAATTTGCTTGATTTTAATGGTTACATTTTCATTTCTGTAGATAAATAAATTATATTGTAATTATAAACAATTAATTTTGTTGGTTTTTCTTAATTTTATTGTTGTCAAGTTTCATTGTTGAGAATGGAACCTGAATTTAACATTATGTCTATGAGAAATTGATTTTTGGTTTCTGAGTTCTTATTTTATGAATACAATCCAAGAATAAATTAATTCATAAAATCAATAACTACCTGTAGTGAAAAATTCTGAATAAAATCATATAACTTTTGTAAAAGATTAATGATTTATTATTTAAATCATTAATCTTTCGTTTAAATAAGCTTATTTATCTTTTTGTCTATTTATATGAAGATACTTCTTTTAATATATGATATTTTACTTTTGTTAAATTTAAAATACATTGAATATAATATATAAATAAGTAAAAATAATAAAATTTTTTACTTATATTTATTATGAATTTAGTACCTGATCAAAGTAAATGAAATAAAAACAAAGAAAGGAGTAGAATTATTACAGCATTTAGTAGAATATTATCATGCTCAAAATAAGTAAGTGAAATTTTGTTTTTGTTTCAAATACTATTTGTGAGCTATTTCAGCTATTTTTTCAGATATTATTCTGGTAATCATTAATGTTAGTCTATTGTGATATTTTTGATTTTTCTTACTTTGTAATATTATATTTTAATCTTTCTAAATTTTAAGATGAATATAGTTTAGTCTTATATATTTTTAGAGATGATCATAGGAATGGTTCTTTAAGAAGATAAATTTTTCACTAAAAGGTGAACTTAAAACAAGTTTATCTATGTATCAACCTTTTTGAGTCATACCAACAGATTGATGAGTGACATTAAAACAACAGAAATGTACATCTGATCCTGATGTACAAAATGTCTATGAATAAAGATCTTAATATTCCTGTGCTATTAAGAATTTGCCTCATCTTGTTCCTAATTGAAACTTGATGATTTTAAAATCTGGCTTTTAGTGACAACTTATTTAGACATTTGTGTTGGACATCAAACCTAATATGGTTTTAAATTTTAGAAAAGAATTTAAATCATATTAATTAAATTTATAAATTGAAAATATTAATTATAGGTATAATATAATGAATATATACCAAATAATATTTATTTTATAAATTTTTGTATTATAAGTACACAACTTTCAGTTTGCATATTATTGGAATTATGCAATTTTGGTATTGCATGGCCATAAAATGCTAAAAATTACCATTTTACACAGTACATTTTCAGTTTAACACGATTTAAGAATAATGAAGTAAAAAATATGTGCTTGTTTATTAACATCTTGAGTGCCAGTGATGCTTTTAAGTTAAGATTATTAATGTGCAAAAAAAAATGTATGCAAATTAAAACTGTGAAATCTTGCTTAATTTTCATCGAAATCTTTTGAAATTTTCAGTATTTATAGCATTTTTTGTTCTCTTTCTAGCAATGTAAGCATGTTTTTTTATTTTATTTTTTTGCAACTTTTCATTACATACATGAGATCAACAAAAACAATATTATATCAGCAATGAATCTGAAGTTGAATAATACTAAAATAATAACAGTAATAATCCTATATATTTCTTTATTGGGTTTTATATTTTATTTTTATTGAATTTTAAATTTTCATTGTATTAATAATAATTTTTTTTTTAAATTTTTTCATAAATTTTATTGTTCCAAAATTAGTTTGCTACTTCTATAGTGCAGCAACTTATAAACTGTCAAATATGGTATTTCTTAACTTAAAATATTATTAAAATTAATATAATTTCTACATGCTTGTCTAATGAATTTCTATTATAATTATTTATTGTTAATGTACAATAGTAATCTCCTTGAACCATTTAATTCTCTTATTGATATTTTTAAACATTCAAGAAAAATTAGAAGGCAAGGAATCAAAAGAAATACAGTAGTCCTGATTAACTAGCCTGTGAAGGCCTCAGAGCGGTGTGTGGTGTTGGGATATTTTTGATAGCCAAAAATGCGGATATGTTGCACTTTTGTGAGTAAGGATGGAGAGGAGGAAATCTCCAGTGATGCGATAACAGACAGTGATACGGTTGAAAAACAAATCTGTATCTTTATTGAAAGAGAGAGATCTCTTTTACAAATGCTGCTGACCCAAACACAGGGAGCAATGCATTCAAATATAGCTGGAGGATAAATACCTTTAAAATTAATAAAGTCTTTAAAATCCAATTGTCAAAATGTCTCTCTAAATAACAAGCTGATTCTTCCTTGGAAGAGTTATTTTCTCTTCCTTTATGATGATTTCCTTTTTTCTTTCTTTCCAACTTCTTTCGGTGCACACACACAAACACAATTTTAGTTTTAAACAGATCCTTTCTCTGGACAACTTTCGGGACACACCTTCCTTAATGGCACCTTCTCTCTGACTCACTGACTTCTCTTCTTTTCCCATGTATTTTGTTATTATAAAGTTTAACATTTTGTTTACATTATCGTGTTCCTGGTGACACCTGCACGCAATTTGATCTTGCATCGTCGCCATTATAACTCGTGTTTCATCAAGATTTATGTTGTTGTATATAAAATTCCGCAGTTAAACGACACACATTAATCGATTGTTTATTGCTGTTAATTTAACACCTTTCTCAGGATGTTTATATTTTTTTACACAACTATTTCTTTTATTTATAATTATATATAATCTCTCTCTTTTTTTTTTGTGTGTGATTTATTGGGAGAAGTTTCTGTAGCGAAGAAACTCCATCCATTTAAACTTCACATTCCTTTTTTTTTTTAACTTACCTGTTCACACAATTAATGGTTTATCATAAGAGAAAATGCACACTATACAATTATATAGTTGTGAGTCTCCACAGAGCCCTATGGGACCAGTCCTCAGGCCAGATAGAATGGGCAATTAATCCAAAAATATATGCAAAATATCATTTATAGATTGTAAACTAAATACAAAATTATGTATGTTGTATATAAATATTTATTAAACATCTACATAGATTAAAAAAAATCGGATATCTTCATTTGTCATTTTGATTAAAATTCATTTTTGAAGCAACATTATTCCTTTTTTTCACAAGGATTTTATTAATGGTAGATGAATTATCTTGTTGTTTGATATATTTTGTTGAACAGCAAGGTAAAAATGCTTTCTTTCCTTCTGAATGACTTATTCTTTTTAATTATTATTTCCACTAATAACTTGATGAAAATATGTTCATCTAAAGTGAAGGTTGGTTAAAGTTAGACTGAGTAAGGAGTCTGTTGTAATAGATTTTGAGGCAGGATAACTAATATGCTTGAATGAATTGTCAGAAATGGATGAAGATATGTTCATTCAAAAATTTGAAAATTGTTTTGTATATATAGTATTGTAATTTATTAATAAAATTAAATATTTTGATTAATTTAGCAAAATTTAATTTTTTTAATTGAAATATTTCTACATATTTAATATTTTGATAACTAATTTGTTTATTTAGATAAAAATGTTCAAAAATTGAAATTTTTTAATGAAGTATAGTTAATCAATTCTACTACCAGAAAATTTAAATACTTTAATACTATATTCCTTTTACATATAAACTACTAAATAATAGCATTTATTGCAAAAATGGTAAAATTCGTTGTATGATAGCATCTATATTCAAATTTGCATACACATCTTGGGAAAGAAATGGAAAAACAACCATTTTAAGAAAACAAAACAATAATTTCTTTTGACATTTGATGATATCTTTTTTGCAGTGAATATTTTTCCATCATACAAGAAGCATGGAGCATTAACACTTGTGCTTTGAGATAAGCCAGTGAAAGCATTAAGAAGAAAATATATTTTTTGAAATACATTGATAACAATCAGTTTATATACATCATAAAATTTCTATTGATCATATAATGCATAATGTTTTTTTTAATGATAAATAATAATACTGCACTATTTACAAAAAATGCAATACTGTATCAAATTGTTGAATTAGAGCACTGATCTGCATTTCAAGCAGTTATGTTGAATAGTTGCATTTCCATTCCATCTTTTATGGCAAAGGTTTGTTTGTTTTAATTTTAGTTTCTCTCTCTTAATTCTCTATTTAAGTACTGCTTTTGTGGAGATACAAAATAGTCAAAAATTTTAGTAGAAAATTTTTCTATATTTAGTAGTGGCTGTACATTTTATTAAAATTAAGACAAGAAAATTGTGATGATTTTTATTCTTAATTTTCTTTCTAAATTTTGAGATGAAAATTATGTGAGAGAAAATAAACATGGTAATTTGGTAGATAATATATAAAATTAAATATTCTATATTATATTTTTAATTATATATAAATAGTTGTTTATATAAATATATAAAATCAACAATCACTTATTCACAAGGAAATGAACCTTAAATACTACTAAAATTCTACTACCTCCACCTCCGATACAAACTTCCAACAATAGTCGATCCTTACAAGAAACTCACTCGTCACTTTCACCAATTCTACGTCTGGAAATTCAGCACCTCTCATTATCAAACACCTCAAAAACTTGTCGATTGCGTCGATCTTATTTACAATCCCGCACTTCGCTCATTTGCATACTTATACGTAACAAGTTCAAAATTATTAGTTTACAGAGTAAAAAAAAAACTATCTTAACAAACTTTCAGCACTACGGCAGGAGATAAACAAATCTAAATAATTCACTCAACAAGTTTAAAGTAAAGAAGCGCATTCGATTTATTAAAATCCTCTTCAGATTCGATAAATAGAACAACAAATTCTTACAGAATGCACATACAATTTGAAATTTGGTTACTATGGTAACATATCAGAAATTACAATAGAATTATTAATTTATACATAAAATAATGAATGTAAATAAGCAACCAAAATTAAAATAAATAATATCGACATAAGTAATTAAAAATTCTATTTTCTATTCTTGCACCATTTCCAGGCATTATTAATTATAGTGGGATCGATTTTGTTAAGCGGTTTTTTCTTCTTATTCTTACTATTAAAAATGGTTACAGTCTCTGCAATTTTCCCTTTTCTGGGATCTTCTCTAATAACTAGCTTTGCGTTATCCCAATCAATTGTTACATCAGAGCTAATGGCTTTTTGAGCTAAGGATGTAGTCGTCGCTTTACTCTCTATATCATGTTTGTGTTCATGCAACCTTCTATTAAGGGACCTTGTGGTGTAACCTATATATTTACAGTCTAGATTAAAGTCATTATCTTGCACTGGAATTTCGTAGACCCCTGGAAGAGTTGAGGGATCAATTTTATCTTTATCATTTCTTATAAGATTAAAAAGAGTGTTCCTTCTACTAAAAACAAGCTTATAATCCGATATTTTCTCTATCTTCTTTTTATATTTTAACGTGATAGGATTACAATCTACTCGGAAAAAGTTTTTATCATTATTTTCAGTTCGTTTTTCGTTATTCATTAGAGTTTTTCTTCTTGAAATTTTATTCCATAAACGAGTGATAATATTTTCACTATATCCATGGTGCACTGCCTGTTCTTTAATCCAGTTCAGTTCTTGGTTGATACTCGCATTCGTAGTACAGTGTGTTGTAATCCTTTGTAGTAGCGCTCTAAAGGTGGCCATTTTGTAGAACCATGGCTCTTGCGATTCAGCTTTAATAAAAATCGGAATATAGGTATCTTTTCTATAAATACTTAGGTTATATTCGCCTCTAATTATTTCAATTTGTAGATCAAGATACTGTATTTGTTCTTCACTTTCTTTCTGCTTAATTAATTTTAGCCCCAGTGCCTGCCTCGTCAGACATTCTCTCATCTAAATCTAAAACATTATTATGTTTTTCTGCTATAACCAAAATGTCGTCTATATATCTTCTATAAAGAACAAAATCATCAGCCAAGTTCGGAAGAATATAACTTTCTTTAAATCTGACTACAAGTTCTGCTAGAACCCCTGCCATGGGGCTGCCTATTGGAACACCTGTTGTCTGTAAATATATAGTATGGTTGTAAACAAAATAAGAGTTATGTACAATTAAGTTACATATATTTCTAATGATCTCTGGATGGCATTGAGACTCTGGTATATGCTGCAATAAAAACCTATATAACAACAGGCAAGCTGGTTCTAACTTAATCGATGGAAAAAGAGCCTTAAAATCAAAAACTTGCATTATCTGTTCTGGTAACAGTCCCACTTCTAAAAGACTATCTATAAGATCTTTAGATGATGTCGTAGTGAATGGATATTCCTTCAGCCTTTCGTAACACCATTTAGCCATTCTTTTTTCCAAGCAGTATGTTGGCGCCGAATATTTTTCAACTACTGGTCTAGCTTCTAATGGGTGTTTGTGTCTTTTAATAAAAGCGAATAATCTCGGAGGCCTTGGTGATTTAACAAAAGAGCCTCTTAAGAATAGTGGGAGCCTGTGGTCTCTTAATAATTTACGTATTTCATTATCTAAGTTCTCAGTTGGATCGTTATCTAAACGTTGACAATTACTCTCTAAAAGGAACTTGTTGATAAAAGAATCATAAGTATCTCTTTTAACAAGAACAATTAATTTGCTTTTATCATCCCTAGCACAAACTATATTATTAGTTTCAAGCCATTCTTCCATTTTTTAATTTTAAACTTAATAAATTTTAATTCATTACAGTTATAGTTCTTAATGAAGAAGATCCCAGAAAAGGGAAAATTGCAGAGACTGTAATCATTTTTAATAGTAAGAATAAGAAGAAAAAACCGCTTAACAAAATCGATCCCACTATAATTAATAATGCCTGGAAATGGTGCAAGAATAGAAAATAGAATTTTTAATTACTTATGTCGATATTATTTATTTTAATTTTGGTTGTTTATTTACATTCATTATTTTATGTATAAATTAATAATTTTATTGTAATTTCTGATATGTTACCATAGTAACCAAATTTCAATTTGTATGTGCGTTCTGTAAGAATTTGTTGTTCTATTTATCGAAGCTGAAGAGGATTTTAATAAATCGAAAGTGCTTCTTTACTTTAAACTTGAGTGAATTATTTAGATTTGTTTATCTCCTGCCATAGTGCTGAAAGTTTGTTAAGATAGTTTTCTTAATGTTGGCAGTGTACTTATTTATTTTGTTTCATTTTCATGTTTACAGAGTAATTCATTCATGTCATTATCTTTACAATTAATTTATATATTGAACAAAACACCGATATGGATCATTCTTATTTTCACATATCAGTTTCAGTGGTAAAATTTATGTAGATAAGATGACATCATTAACCGGGATAGCTCTTCCGGATACGGGTTCCGACTCCGTATCACGTGATTGCCAACTACGACGGAGAAGGTGGAAGTAAGTTAACTTTTAAACTAAAATATAATACGTTAGCATATAGGAAAATAACGATAAATAAATAATAGAGTGCATAATAAAATAAAAATAGGATAGGTCAAAGTTAACTTTCTCACAGCTATATATAATATTATATACTGCATATACTATTAATTATTTTTAAGTACTGTAATACACATTAAATAAGGTATCTCTAAACAGAAAAATACACAAAAAGAGAATGAAAATGTTGGGAAGAAAGGTTCGCAGGAACCTAACTATATTTCTTATAGGCACAATGATTCACTATTGGCTAATTCAGTGTTTGTGAATAATTTACAGAATGTAATTATCATGAATAACGAGAATTGACTGTACATAAATTATCTTCCAAGTAAATCATTAAGCACATTAAAATAAATTTAAATGTACAGGTATCCCTTGTTATACGTGATTTCACTTTACGTGTTTTCGCTATAATGCAATTTTAAAAAGTAAATTAATTTTTTAAAATTAAAAACATTTTCTTTTAAAAATTATCTTATGTAGATGAGAGAAATGTAGATGAATTGCTCGAGACCCACTTTTCAGAGCTCAATAATGAAGAACTTCTGGAAATGGAAAACAACATGAATGATGATGTTTTTCATTTCCAGAAATCAGGAGCACTTTGTTGCTGAGCCTATCAAATAACTTACATCAAAATAAATGACTGCATTTATTAAACACATTGAAAGTGCCATCAGAATAATTGAAAAAAATTGATCCTAATGAGACTATAAGTGCCATACTTGCAAGAGAAATTCAGAATACTTTGGCTTGCTACAAAGAGTTTTATAGAGAAAGGACGAATGCTGCCCATCAGCTGAGTCTCAACTGTTTCATTAAAAAATTGATCATCAGCCTATCATCCCAGGGACTTCAAGAGAGCAAGAAAGTGATGATCCAGACTCACTAGATCCAGTCCATTCATCATTGGTTTGAAGACTGTCAGAAGTATTTATGTGTAGTGTTCTGGTGTTTATGGCATTGTTTTAATTAAATTCATTCATTCAACCATTCGTTATTTGTGAAAAATTTGTGTATTTTGTTTATAAGTTTAAATAATTCATTCATTAAAATTTCTTTTGCTCACATTTTTTATCCTTCTGAAGAAGCCCCTATCTCTATCTCACCCATAAAATTCAACTCATTTTACGTGATTTCGTGTTATGTGATTATTTCATGGAACCAATTAATCACGTAAAGTGAGGGACACTTGTATTACAAGCTATCAGAAAAAAATGTGATTGACATTAAAAATCTTATATAATTACATACATTTGTTATATATTACATTAAAATCAAAGAAGAGTTACATAAAATTGCATATGCGATATGTCAGAACATTGACATGCTCTTATGAGTTGCAGGTTTTTCAACTCCATGTTTGTAACCATGTTTATTCATTTCCACATAATAATATCAGAAAAAAGACAAAACAAGACCAGAGAAATGATTAAGGATAAAGCAAACAAATTAGGAAAAAATAAACAAAGCACTATATAGCAGAAGTACATTTATTTATATTTAATTCAAAACATTTTCAACTCCTATTATTATATATAATCATATCTTCTTAAATTTAAATGCATAGGGGAAGTCCGGGCTTAAGTGAATTACCCGGGCAAAGTGAAAAATTGAAATTATTCTAAAAATACATTGAAAAATGTTAGCATATTTATTTGGTAGGGAGAGATACTTGTTCTAAATCTGTGGGTAGTTGTTTTTCGTTGGGGAAACTGTCTTTGTTAGTGGTTCACGAGTTTTTGTGTTTTTCTTTAATTTGGTAAAATATTCATAGGGTAAGTAAATTGGTGTCAGTTATTGCATTGCTAATACTTATGGTGCTATATTACATGTCATATAGATAGTGTAATGTTAAATTTGCCATATGGTTTTAATTGCTGTTCATTTATAATACCGACTTAACGTTCCCCTAACTGTAATGGTGTCAAACCGGGCAAAGCGAAAAACTATTCGCTACAATATCAGAGCTAAATAAGATTACATCTAGGTCTACAAAATTTAGTCCCCAAGATATCCATCCTTTCTCAACTGTTGAACAACCTACTGCAAACAAACATAGGAGGAAATGTCAAAGATCTGAAGTGCTGACTAGCACCCAAGTGAGACAGAAACAGGCTAAAAAATATAAGAAACAAAACAACAAAATAGGCATACAAAAAATTAACTGCAAGAGAAATCTGAGAAAAGTTCTAGATGAAGATTGTCCCAAATATTTCTGTCAGGTGTGTAACGAACCTTATACAGATTCACCACAAGAAGACTGGATCCAGTGTTCTCAGTGTTCTCTATGGAGTCATGAATTGTGTACAAGCTACACTGGATATGGTTCTTACTTTTGTGTCGAATATGGTTCTTACTTTTGGGTTGATTATTTTTAATTTTCTACTAAATAAACTGAGCATGGTTCCTGTTTTTGTAATGAATATTTTCATTGTTTTTTCTCATTCTGTAAAAGTAAAAATAAACTTTTATAAAGAATGTTTTGACTACATTTTTCATTTTATACAAGATATAGTAGACAGGGTTCTTGTTTTATAATGATTAGTTCGATTACATGTGTTATTAACTTTGCCCTAGTTGAAAATCCACTTTGCCCGGGTACCCCGGGCAAAAAGAATAATGCACAATATTTCTTTCCTCTGCAGATATTGCAAACTCTAAATTGGATTTATTCTCAAATAATGTTTAACATTAAACAACAGAAAGTACTGTAACATAAACAATAAAACATTTATCTTCACATAATTTTTAAGTTTGAAATTATACATGAAAATTAAGCTATTCACTTTGCCCGGACTTCCCCTATGCGCTATTCTGTTCAATAATCATTCTATTGTTCTATGTAAATCCGTTCTAGTGATTTTCGCTGAAGATGACCAAAATATGGTCAAAAACATTTCAAATTGAATATAATTAAACGTACTTCTGCTATTTAGTGATTTGTTTATTTTTTCCTATTCATATTGAAGATAGCAGTTATATATGTCATATTTTGATTACCAGTTGAGCAAACAAATTAGTTAAACTGAAAACTGAATGAAATTTGCATAACCATCTGTCCCACAGAACATTTGTGGTATAAAAAGGAACCAACCTATAGGATGGCATTCCTGTTCCAACAATGATTCTCTCTTTGCCAGAGTGTATATTGCTTGTGAAGTTGTTTTACAAAAACAAAGGAAATGCAGCAACTACACTTTATGAATATCATCATCGCAAAAATTTAAGGCTCGAAATTCTGTCAGGAAACTTATAACTTGATTTGAGGAAACTGGAAGTTTGGCTGTTCAATCTGGTCATGAATGGAAAAGTGTCAGTCCGTCAGTCATTGCAAAACTAAGATACTTTTCCTTGTCATCAGATAGCAGCTGCTGATTGCGACTGAGCTTATATGGATAAAATTGTAACACTTTCCTCAGAACTTACCACATTTTGGTATATGGTACCTGCAATTGCCATGACACTTATGTGTACTATTGGAACCAGCAGGATGATTCATGGATTGTTCAACCAAATTTGTGGCATTCATGGATTGTTCAACCTAAAACAAAAATTTGGTTGAACAATCCATGAATCATCCTGCTGGTTTCAGTAATACGCATAAGTGTCATGGCAGTTGAAGGTACACCATATACCAAAATGTAGTAAGTTCTGAGAAGTGTTACAATTTTATCCGTATAAGCTCAGTCACAATCAGCAGTTGCTATTTGACGACAAGGAAAAGCATCTTTGTTTTGCACTTACCCTCCTTGCAGAATGGAAGTGGATGATTCGTGGCTGTAGAAGATCTTGTTGAGCAATGAAGCTCATTTCTACTTGAATGCAGGGTTGGGGTGTTGGCAGGAAAATGTGCGAAATGTCACCTCTGATAGTTAACATGCACAAATGATTTTTCAGAACACATTTTTATTCAATATTTATTACTGAAAAAATTATTTATTCACCAAAAAGAAAATAATTATTTAATACATTTTTAAAATTTAAAATTAATAAATTATGAAAATAAAAATAATAATTATCTAATATATTTTTTAAATTTAAAACTAATAAATTATGAGCAATGAGAAAGTTTATTGCCGACGCTGATACTGACACCCCAGCCCTGCTTAAATGGAACTGTGAACACCTGAAATTGCCACATATGAGCCACTGAAAATCCACATGGTGTCCTACAGGTTGTTTTGCATTTGCCAAAAGTCACTGTGCAGTGTGATTTCATATCCACATTTATCCTAGGGCATTCTTCTTTGAAGAAGTAAGATGTGCTGGACTTATGCTATATTCCACGACAGCAGACCAATACAAAAAGATGCTGAAAGAATTCACAGTACCCCAATTGCAACAGAGGCAATGAGTAGTAGTAGTAGTAGTAGTAGTAGTAGTAGTAAAGGGGGCTTTCCATAGCCCTAGAACTGAGACCAACAATGGTCTATTGTGAACTCCCCAGGATCATCCCATAAGAAGTCCCATTTTAATCATGAAAGATAGTATCTTCTGGACAAGACATGTACTGCTCTTAAAGGCTTAAACTTAAGAAAAAGTCCTACTATTAGCACAAATGAGCAGGCCATAATATATTAGAAAAGTGTTCATAACTTCTTACAACTAAAAGCACTTACTGCAGTTGAGTTATTACTTCTTCTCTAGATACTTTTCACTTGTATTTGTAGTACAAGTGAAAAGTATCTAGAGAAGAAGTAATAACTCAACCGCAGTAAGTGCTTTTAGTTGTAAGAAATATTAGAAGAGGTTAAGCGGTGTTTTTGTTAAATATGTTCATAACTTCTGCTATACTAGGAGATACCACAAACAAACAAATACAGCACTATTTAGCAGAGTAAAAAAGTTAAACGGTAACGTTTTCGATCCGTTCTAGGACCATCTTCAGCCGTTAGATTTTAAAGATCAAGCATTTTAAAACCTAACTGAAGATGGAGTTCCAGGCTGAAGATGGTCCAGAGTTCCAGGCTGAAGATGGTCCAGAGTTCCAGGCTGAAGATGGTCCAGAGTTCATTTTCACTGAATTCTGTTTAATAATATTAATATTTGTTCTTAGTATTTTGTTTTTTATATTTAAGAGGAAGAAAAAGTTTAATTATTTATTTATTTTTCTTATGTTTAAATTTATAGCTAGTTCTATGTATAAATTTGAAGTCTTGTTCGAATTAATAAGATGTATGTTCTAAGTTCCAGAACGAAAATTGTAATTAGATGTTGGAGTTGAAGAGGGCAATTATAAGCCGAAAACATTTCTCAAAATAAAATATTCGACTTTTCTAATATATTATGACCTGCTCATTTGTGCTAATAGTAGGACTTTTTCTTAAGACAGTATCTTCTTCAATGGGACTGTAAAAAGATCTTCTGGTGCAGGAAAATGCCACCCAAGAAGATCATACCTTAGCCCTGAAAGGGCCACACATTCACATAAAATGTGAAAAGGAGTTTCATCTCTTTCTTGACATCCTCTACATTTGGGACTATCAACAATCTCAATTAAATGGAGATGCCTTCTAATATGACAGTGCCCTGTGAGGAGCCCTGTGATAACCACAGCTTCATTTTTCTACAGTGCAAGCAACTCTTTAGTTCTCTGTGCAGAAGGACCTAAAATGAGAGCTTTTGCTTGCCTTAACTCAGGAGTACTCTTCCAGTGAATGAGGTGTTGGGCTGACAACCCGCCCAAATGCATCAACTCTGATGCCCAGGGAAGGATCAAGTCCAATAAAGGAATGAGAAGCCCCTTTCTTGGCCAGTCCATCAGCAACCTCATTACCCTCAATTCCTTTGTGCCCTGGCACCCAAACAAGTTGTACCCCTGTTCCTGGCAGCCAGTTCCTTAATGAAAAGACAACAATCCCATACAAGCTTAGATGTAAAGCGGGAAGGCAAAGCCTAGAAATCTGCACTTTCATTTCAGATGGAGCACCACCTCATATTGGACGCTGCATAGATCAATTTCTACAAATTTTCACCAATGACAGGTGATTAGTTGGTTCTTTCCTACATTCTGGCCACCACATTCCCCAGAGCTTAATCCCTGTGCTTTTTGGTTGTGGGACTATGTAAAAAAGATTTCTCGTTGTGGCGCCACAACAAGAAATCTTGAAGATAGGCTGTTAGAACATAAGAGGGACATCAGGAAAGGGAAAAATAACATCAATTATTAGTAAAGACAATACAACACTATTTAAGCAAATCAGGAGTGGTGCCTATATATTTATATGAAAAATGAAAGGACAGAGGTTTATCAGGTGCCCATTCAGAACCTAGATAATGGGCAAAGGGAAGTATATATAGATGCTACAACAAGAAATCTTGAAGATAGGCTGTTAGAACATAAGAGGGACATCAAGAAAGGGAACCTTACTACTGCTTTAGCGAAAAAGGTATATGAGAATAATGTAAGAGTCGACTGGGAGAATGCTAAAGTAATTAAACAAATTTTCGATGTAAAAGAGTTAAGTTGCGGAAGATTTACAAATTTTTAAAGAAAGCACGCAAGGTAAAGTTATAAATAAAATTCAAACAGACGCTGTCTCTAATGCCTGGAAGCACGCTTTAAGGGGTTCCACGTATAATAACAAAAAAGATATATGAGAATAATGTAAGAGTTGACTGGGAGAATGCTAAAGTAATTAAACAAATTTTCGATGTAAAAGAGTTAAGAGTTGCAGAAGATTTACAAATTTTTAAAGAAAGCATGCAAGGCAAAGTTATAAACGAAAATCAAACGGACGCTGTCTCTAATGCCTGGAAGCACGCTTTAAGGGGTTCCACGTATAACAACAATCTTAATTAAAATTAATTTGTGATGAAAGTTTTGATGTTTAGATTAATATTATTATATTTAATTTGTTTACGTATTTAGGCTTAATTTTTACGTGGGCCAAGAGTCTTAATATTTTATTTTTGTTTAAAGTTTTTATTTAAATTATTTTTATGAATTGTTAAAGATATTTTTAAATCCTGAAGTATGTTTAATTTAAAAATATGTTCTTTGTTCTACAATAGAACATTATGCATAACTGTAATTTCTTGTTCTTTTTAATACTGTTAGAGCTGATGATGGCATTAATTTGCTGAAAACATTTCTCTTAAATAAAATGTTTTGTGGTTTAAGGACTGCTTAAATAGTGCTGTATTGTCTTTACTAATAATTATACTCTGGTAAAAGCAGTATAAAAGAAGAATCTTAATGCTGAGCTAATAAACTCAATACTTATAATACAAATACTCAATTTATATTAATCGTTGTTAACATAAAAAAATAAAACCACTCTTGGATCATAAGCATCTTCAATTTCTTATAACATCAGAATATTGCACAATATGAAAAATTCTAAAATATAAATATAATATAATTAAATATATTAAAACAATATATATCATAGAAAAAAAATAAAAAATATATACATAGAGCATGTGCAGCATCAATGGCAGTGCACTGTAATTAATAAAATTAAGTTTATATATTTATATAAACAACTATTTATATATAATTAAAAATATAATATAGAATATTTAATTTTATATATTATCTACCAAATTACCATGTTTATTTTCTCTCACATAATTTTCATCTCAAAATTTAGAAA
>AYEL01069512.1:0-17032 GCA_000484575.1 Olivierus martensii
ATAGAATTATTTTAATAAATATATCTATGATATTTAAAGAAGTGGAAAAATGTATTATATAGCAATTTATGAAATAATTTTAATTTTTGGCTGATAAGAGAATTTTATTTATTATCCAGGAGAGAAAAATATTTTTTAGAAAATAAATACCCGGTAGTTTTAAATTTTCGTAATATGGGATTTTTTCATTAGGAAGTTCCTTTCCTGCAGACTGCTTTTCCTTTTCTTTTGAGAATTAAAAAAAGCACATAGAAGTAGCATTTTTTATTCTAAAAGTATCATCATCATTAAAGTATCCATTTCTGGAAAAATTATATATCATGTTTTCTCTAATTATAAAGGCCATCCTCAAAAAAATAATACTTTCTAAGAAAGAGTTCATAAAATTATTAAAAGATTAATAAATATTACTCTTTATTAATTGGCATAGTAAATTTTTAAAAACCACACACAGGATACAATATGCTAATTTTATTATGGAACAATTTACAGATCATAATTCAACCTAACTAGGTGTTGTTAACCAAATAATCCTAAACAAGCCAAATTCTACCATTAGTGAGATATTTTTAGAATTTATAATTATTAAATTGACATTAATTCAAAAATTGCTAATTAGGATAGAATTTGGTTTGTTTAGGATTATTTGATAAATTTACAGATAAATTGATACCTAAGTTTAAAAAAATTAGTTAGAGTGAAAAAGAAATATTCCACGTCATTTAAATTAAAAGCAATCAGATAGAGAATCTAGAAAATCATCTAGCTGTTGACAAAATGTTTTTTGTTATGAATATGTTTCTCTACTGCTAGTAGTGCTTTTTATCTTCATATCTTAGTAAGAGTTTAAGCAGTTAGTACTCAGTAAAATATCTAGCTGTTGATAAACAAATATATGATAAAATTATTTATAAATTTTCAATAAATTCATGGTAAAATTAAGTTCAATATTTGATAATTCTGAAACAGAATAATGTATTTAAATGACTAAGATATAGTCATTTTCATGCATTAAAGTTCTGAATTTGCATCAGTAACAAGAGAAACTAGAAAGCATAACTAACACATTTGTTGGCTTATGCTGTGATGTAGAAGATGCAATCTAAATTTGGAATGGTAAATTTAAAAAAAAAAAAATTTTAATATTTATTGTTAGTACAATGAAAATTTAAAATTTAATAAAAATAAAACCCAAAAGCCAATAAAGAAAGATATAGGATTAAATACTAAAATAATACTATTTTAGTATTTATAAAAAAATTGAATAATGTTATTTTAAAATAACATTATTCAATTTTAGATCCATTACTAACAAGATCATCTTTATCTTCAATATGATCATAATCACTGATTATGGCTTAAATGTGTAATTGGAATTTACTTATTACTCCAACAATAGCCTAGTAATTATTGAAAAATGTACTGATAATCCATTATAATATCTGTTTTAATGATGTAAACTACGCTGACTGCATTTTGTTGCTCCCAACTTCTTTATTTTCACATATACTGTATTATCACATACAGTATATATGATATCACATATACAGTATATTATCACATACAGTATATTGTATTATCATATACAGCTTATAAGGATGGCAATATTTAAACAGCATAAAGAAAAAAGTAATTTTTATAAACTGACAAATATAGCAATTCCAATACAGCACATTCAAAGTTTAGTGAACATTAGAAGTGTTAGAGTATATTTTTACTAGTTTAGATTATTTATTTAGAAATTGATACACAGAACAAAAATTTAGTAAAAAATTTTTAATTGGTTTTTCTAATTGATTTTTGTTCATTTTTAATAGATAGATTAAAAGGAGATTGAATATATACAATAGTTTAAAATTTTTTGAATAAAAATGAGATGCAAGAATATAAGAAAGCTTTTCAAAAGTTTTGAAAAACTTTCTTATATTCAAAGTTGCTGATTTATCAAAGAGGGCATAGGGCATATTCAGAAATTTAATACTTTAAAGAATGAAATATGCAAGTTGAAATGAATAAAGAATGAGGGAAAAGATTCTGAAAAACGAAATGTACAATAATAGCATGAAAAAAAGGGCATTCTTTAGTCATTCTTTCATCTAACATGCAAGCAAGACTGCTATCTCTCATCTACAGGAGAGATTAATTTTTGATAAACAGTTAATAGTCTTTTGCAAAAAAATGAATCTCTACAATTTTTTGTAAGTTTAATCATGACATCATTCTGAGCACATATAGAGCTTAATATCTAAGCTTATACATATATTATATATTAGCTATAATACTTCAATTTAATAGCTAAATTAATTTTATTTAATGCATCTCTAGAATACTTCATACAATTCTGACTGAAATCTTACAATCAATATTTGGACAAATTGAAATTATAGGAATTCTTTAAGACAAAAATTTCATAATAAATGGCCCAAATTTCATAAAAAATGACTTATTTTATTCAAAATAGTGCTCTAATTAAACATAAAAAATTTCAATAGATTGATAAAATATTATAGTGCAAAATCACTTAAATGAATATCAAACAAATAATTATGTTGCAGATATTTTTATTCAATCTTTTAAACTGAAAATTTGAATGACAAGAGACCTAAATCATAGGAAAGTTTTCAGAAAATTAATAATAATTCATAATAATTCTATTAAAGTATGTCAAAGTATTATAACTTATACATAATTAAAATGTTTAAAAGTTATAATAATAATATTTTCCCATTATGAATTAATTATAACAAGTTCATATTTGTGTGTTAATACATTAAATTATATTATTAAAAACTATAAAGAGTTCTCTCTATTAAACAATGCCTCCTATAAAAAATGAGCTAAATTTATGAAAAACTTTCACAGTTTTTATTTGAAAGTATACAGAACAATTTATTTTCTGAGGATAGAATCTGGAAAAAACCTCTTTCCAAAAGTCCTGTTTTTTAAAAAAGAAACAAATATACTTCAAAAAATTTTTATTTTTATTTACTAATATGTAAATAAAAAGAAAAACCTAGATTATTAATTTAAGTAGATTTTTCCATTTTTATAATCCTATAGAAAAATTTATTTAGAATTCTGTAAAATAGCTATAAAAAAAGAATTGATCTAATAGATTGCTTCTTTCCTTCCTTAGAAGATTTTTTTCTTTAGAAAAATCTTTTCCTTCAATGAGCTATCATTCTAAACATGGAATTTTTTTTATACTGAAATTTTTTAAAAATGAATCCATATCTGCTCATAATAAATATATTATTTCACTATTAATTAAAGTTTAATATAAATCATTCTAACTAAAGTTTAATACAAATCATTCTAATTAATTGATATAATTTTCAATTATATAAAATAATTTTTTTAGAATTTGAGTTGCTGTAAAATTCTCAAAATCAGAAACAAATATTTTATATACAGTCAAACCTAGGTTCATGAACTTAATTCATTCCTGAAGATTGTTCATAAACTGAAACTATTTTCCCTGTAGGAATTGATGTAAAATGGATTAATCTGTTCCTGGACTCTAGATGATTGCTTATTTAAACTTTTACAACAGTACTTTGTGCACAAGTTTTAACACAGAATCAATGGAAACCATTAAATCTATCACAAAAAAGATAAACACAACACTAAGAAGAGGAAATTATTAAATCTATCATCAAAAAAGATAAACACATCCCTAAGCAGATCAAATATAGACAAAAACTAAATTTAGTTTTACATTATCTGTATGGAGGGGAGTTGACAGCATAAGTGGAAGGTGGTAAGGAAGTGAAATGTTATTGTTTGGAAGGAAATTTTTTCTTTTTTCTGCCTCTTGGCACCATTCGACTTTGCTTCAGACCCATTAGGCCTCTGTCTCACTAAAAACTTGTTCAGGGCAATTTGTTTTTGTCTATGTTTTTAAAGTTTCTAAAATAATACATGACATTATCATTGAAAATGTTTATATTGATGGCTTGCATATTTGTAACTTGAGACACAGTACATCATCCGAGATGCTTTGTTTTCAGAAAATTCGTTCGTAAATCACATTGTTTGTAATCCGAGGTGTTCATGAACTGAGGTTTGATTGTATTTTAAAAATATATATATATTTATGAAATTATTGATATAGAAAAGATAGAAATAATCCTTCTAATTTAAATATTCAATTATAAGATGATCATCTTAGGTTTTTTATAAAAAAAAAGTTTTTTACTACTTTTAATAAAAAATATAAATCATAAATAAAAACAATAATATATTACTAATTTTGATTTAATTTTTTTTTATTATAATAAAGAAAAAACTGTATATACAAGGTAATTCAAAATTCTTGGGCCAAATTATTAGGGGTGATAGAACACACCTAAATAAGCTATTTTTGTCATAACTGAAGCAGTGGAGCACTAGAGGACACTTTCCAGTGAATAAACTCTGCTTTTTGCACTCATTGTCATTTCTACTGTGGATTTGAGAAGAGAGAGATTGTTTCATGAATCAAGAGAAGGCAGACATGAATTTCATGTATGAAACTGCAGAGGAGAATTGTGAGGGAAGCTCAAAAACTTCATTAGGAGTCATTTTGATAAGGCGCATGTCAGACTGTAAAACATTTCAGTGATTGCACTGATATCTGTGCAAAATGGGCTCTTTTTCCAGCAGCATACAGGATACAGGATGTGAAAGGAGTGCAAGGACACCTTGTGTTAGAGGCAAAACTGCATAGGATTGGAGATCATCCTGAAAAGAGCGTGTGAGCAATTTCCCATGATATAGGGTTATTATATGATAATAACCCTATGTCATGGGAAATTGCTCAGTAGGTCAGTACTTCTCCAAGTTATCAATTTATTTGGAGAGGTAAAGACTTTTCTTCCACCCTGTATATGTAATATATATTTTATATAAAATAAATTATAACAACCAATGAATACAATTAGATTAAATTATATGTAAATTACAACAAAGCATCATCAGTTTTAATTTAAGCAAATTTTATTACAATTATTTTCATAATGATTAAGTTTATGAAGATTTTAAATTTTTGAATACTATATAAAAATCTTATTAACATTAACAAAAATTATAACAATGACATAAATATATACTGAACTATGAATGATGATATGTAAATCAGACTGTCAAAGAATTAATAATATTCAAATCTGCTTATATATATATTTACTAATTTTATAATAAAATAAACAAACTAATATAAATTTATTAAAACTGATCAACACTTTTAAAATGAAACTGATTTAGTAATAGATTTATTTAATTTCATATAATAAATATATTTAAAATACAGGTAGACCTTGACTTACAACTATTTCCTAGTTATGACAATGATTTTTAATCAGTAAATTCTGTGATTGATCAATGCAATTCACATAGTTTCAAATCCTTGAGCAATGGTTTGTTATATGAAAGCATCCTTTTGTATCTAGTTCTTGTATTTTTATGTTCATTAAGTTTATTATAATAGAGTGTAATAATGAATATTGATAAAAAGCATCATTAAGCTCAATCACAGAGGAATAGATTTTAACAACATATTGTACACAATAGCTACCAAAAAGCCCTTGTCAACTTACAAAAAAATATAATCGAATAGAACGCAGTGCTTCAGAGAGCATTCTACAAAGTTCTACAGAACAAAAACTTTTAAATTTAAATATTAAAACAAAAATACAAGAATATAACACTGATAAAGATACACAATGAAGCAGTCTATTATATAATAATATGACAATAAGATTACATTAAAATAAATATATACAAATAAATATACAAAAAGAAAACATAGCAATAAACTCATAAATAAAACTTAAAATAAATTATATGACAAGAATCAGAAAAACTTTTTCTTCAAGATTGTATTGACATATAACACAGAAAAATTATGAGACAGTAAGAGGTCCTTCATTTTTTAAGAAAGAGAAAATAGAAAAGATTTTTTAAATAGACAATGCTAACTTTTTAGGTAATGCTGTATGCATCACATCCAGAACTGGGGAGTCTTCTGGTACAATATCATTTTATGCATTTATTTTAATGTAATCTTAATATTGTATTATTGTACTGTAGACTGCTTCATTTTGTACCTTTGTCAATGTTATTATTTTTAGTATATCTATAAATAAGCCTTATTCAAAGTGGAAAAAGATAATTTTATTATAGAAGTACTTTTGACTTTAAGAAGTCATCATCAGCTTTACACAAAAAACAATTAGAATACAACGTTTTGGAATACAATATAAGATGTATTCCAAAATGTATTCTAATTGTTTTGTGTGTAAAGCTGATGATGACTTCTTAAAGTCAAAAGTACTTCTATAATAAATTATCTTTTTCCACTTTGAATAAGGCTTATTTATAGATATACTAGTTATATAAGCGGAAGTTTATTTATGCACTGTTATTATTTTTGTTTTAATATTTAAATTTTAAAATTTTGTTCTTTAGAATTTTGTAGAATGCTCTCTGAAACATTGCATTCTATTTTATTACATTTTTTGTAAGCTGACAATGGCTTTTTAGTAGCTAAAAGTACATCTTTGTGTACAATATGTTATTAAAATCTGTTCCTCTGCTATGTGATGTCTTTTTATTAAGTTGGAAAGCAGATATTAGTTTTGCTCTTTAAATATTGATAATAGGTAATCCATAAATTTTGAGCATTTTCAATTTCTGATCACTTTGACTTATGACTGCATGGTTTGAATTGAATTTGTCATAAGTTGAGGACTACCTGTATTGTAAATTGAATAATTAAAAGATCATGTATCCTATTTTTAATATAATTAAATAATTTCTTAAATTAATTAATTCTGTATAAAAATTAAATAGGAAATTCAATATATATATATATGTACAGTATATTTTGTTTTATAGTATAATGAAAATTATTTAGACAGAGCATTCTATATTTATTGTCAATTACAGCAAATACATTACAGGAGAAGTATGAAAATATTTAAAAATTATCTTAATAAAGAAAAATTAAAATTTAAGTAAACAAAACATATATTAATTAAAAAACATGCATAATTATTGGAAAGAAAATTTTAAATAATTTTGATATTCTAACATTTTGTTTTTATATTATGAATAATTTAGACAGAATTTATTTATTGTATTTTGTAAACAAAATATTATATTTCATCAAGTTTTAAAAGATAAAAAAAGTTTATAAGATAAAAGTTTAGCACAATAGGGGACTTCTAATCCAGAATGCTTTTTATAAAAAATATATTTTATACATACACACACACACATATATATATATATATATACATATATACACACACACACATACATGCACGCACACACACCCTAAAATTTTTTCTATCAATAAAATTCATATAAATAAAATATTGTTGTAAAAATTAAAAAATAATTTAATTTACTGTAATATTCAACAAATTAATGCTCTTTCTCTTACTGGATGATATTTTTAATAAATTTTTACTTTTCAAATAGTAGAAATTATTCTGATTGTTTATCAATTTTAAGTTGATTGAATAAACTAATGTTTTGGAAATAGTTATCATATATTTAAGTTATCACTATTTCTTTAGGCAAAAGAATCTAATTATCTACAGTTCTTAGGATTAAAGCTGTAGACATTCTGCAACTAATCAGAGTAAAGAAGAAAAACTAAGCACTAAGCAGAAATAAAACCTTTATTTCACAAAGGAACATTTTATTTCTGCTTAGTGCTTAGTTTTTAGTTCTTAGGACTTTTAATGAAAAAAAATCTTTTTGCAACTGCAGTATTTTGCTATTAAAGGTTCTATAAGCTTAAATTTATTTTATTCTATAGTATTTATTAGTAAATTTAATAATGTGATGTTGAAAAGTAATAATGATATATTTTAAATAGTGACAGCTTAAATTCATGATGATTATTGCATTTTATTTATTAGAAAAAAATTTCATTAGAAAATTAAAAATATATCCCATTGAATAAAAAGAATTGCTCATTATTTTTATTATATTAAAATTTATCCATCAATTTAAATAAAAAATTGATTTTTAAAAAATTGATCAATTTAAAAAAAAAAATATTCTCAATTTTATATGAATGTTTTAACACAAAATAACTGTCAATTCAAGCTCTTTTTTTTATTCATATTAAGAAGAAAATGAATCTTTAACTCTCTAACAAAGCTTTTACTCTAATAAATAAATAAATAATTAATAACTTAAATCCATGTATAATTATTGTTTTAAAAATAGCAGTTATAACAAAATTAATAATTAAAGATATAAAAACATTAGAATGTTATCAGAAATATTTTAGATTTTGAATTGTTCTAAAACATTTCTATTTTTAATTCTGTTATATGCTCTTTTTTAATATAGTTTATCAGAAATTAAGCCTATATGTGATAACTATTTCTTTGCTTAATAAAAAGTGAATAGTTTTAAATAAGTAATTGTTTAAAACATGTAAAAATTTAATCATACTCACTATAATCAATTTAGAACAAATAAAGAATTATTTTAAAATTAAGAATGTATTTAAAGGTTACTAAATTCTGTTTTTGATATTATGCAGTAACTTTTCATTTTTCAGTTCATTGATTTTCAGATTAGAAGTCTCCCATTGTTTATTAAAAATTTATAAATAGGATAAATTGGTATATATATTATTTAAGAAAATAGTATGTTTGGTTTAGTAATAATGCTGCCTTTTAAAATTGCAGAAATATCTTGCATGCATTTTAGTTTGACAACCCAAAGAGATAAAAATATAAGAATGAAATATAATATGGAGATTAGTGAAAGAATACCACATTAGAAACTAACCTTCTCAAGATCACCTGTTTTTCAGTATTGAGAACTTGGAAGCAAGTGTAAACCAATACAATAGTTAAGCTGATAGACATGTGAGAGGGAGCATATATGCATATTCATCTACCGAAGCATGACCTTGAGAAGTTCTACAGTATAACACCTGTAAGCATAAAACCTCTGTTGAAAATGAGCCTAAACTATTTTGGCATTGGGAAAATTAAATGAAAATTATTCCATATTACATGCATTATTGCAAAAATGTTTTTATATTAATCTATACAGAAAATCAGAAATAACGAATAATTAAAAATTCATAAAAATTTTCCAGAAATATTATTTTATGGTGTCTGAATAAATTTTTAATCTTTGAAAATTCTAACTTGAAAAATTATTTACAAAATTTTAAATTGATACTGAACAACAATAATTTTATTAAATAAATAAAATAATTTATCTCCAATTTTCTTTAAAATTATATGGAAATTTCTTCTGTATTAATTATACAAAATGTTAAATTAAATTATGATATTAAATATAATTTAATTTTAAAGAATGTTCAATATATCTAGAATAAAGACTACACATTGTGATTATTTTTAAACAGTAAGAAAATTTCTGAGAAATTCATATTGATTAGAAATCTTGTCAAAAAGAAAAAGTGTCTTGAAATTTTTAATTATATTTTAATCTAATCAAAATAGAGAGAGGGTTCAATGAAACATCATTTTAGCACAAATTTAGAAAATTGATTATAAAATATTTAATTAAATTTATATATTGAAATGTTTATAATATTAAACTTATTAAATTAAACATTCAATCCTTAAATTTTAACATTCAATCCTTGATCAAATTTTAAAATGTGCAATTAGAGAAATTACTAATACACCTAGTTCTTGTAGTTATGCAATAGGTCATTCTTGGAAATTATCATAAAAACTGAAAATATGAAAAATGAGAATTTTTTAATATGTGTTTCAATGCAAACTATTCCAAAAAATTCTAGCATTTATCTCTCTCACTTGAGATATGCACTATCAGCCAAAGCCATTGCAAATTATTTTACATTGAACTTTCTTTTTCTTTTAGGACTTTTTCTTTTATCAGACAGGGATCTTTGTTTTTACTATTATTGATTAGTCCATGTTAAAATATAATAGAATTGCTAAGAAAGAGTAAGGCAAAGACACAAAGAAAAAAATAAAAATATATGTAAGCAAGTTTATATAATAGAGCAGTAACTAAAAGTATTATCTTAATGGAATAAAAAAATAAAGAAGTGATATCAAATCATCATTATTTGTTTTGCTTAGCATTTTCTTCATATGAAGAAAGTATTAAAGTAAAATCTGGTAAAATGTAATCTACTGAGCAAGTATCCTATAAGTATTATGCTTGCCTGAGTATGGCTTAATTCATCTTCCATTTTGTGATTGTGCAAATAAATATTCAAATTTTAAGGCTCTCTTGTAAATAGATTTATCTATCCAATTTGAATTAAGATTTTGTACTTTGCAGATAATAATTTTTGACTTTTTTTCTAAATCACATTCAAAAATACTTTTTATATATAGTGTATCTCTGAGAAGTGGAATATTTTCTTCAAAGTGTAGCTCTGAGAAAATATATATATATATAAAGAATATGTAAAACAAGAACTAAGTGTATTTTATGAAATTTTATAAATGATTTTATTAGAGATGATTTGAAATTAATTTTTAATACTTATTTTTACTTGCAGTTTCAATGAAGCAACTTTCTACAAATAAGTTATATTTAAAAAGAATAATCAAATTATGTCTACACTAAGATTATTTATTATGTATATGATAAAATGATAAAAATATAAATAAGAATGACACACTTATATTCATTGAGCTATATTCACTCTATTTGAATTATATAAATATTACTATTAATTGAAATATCTTTGATGAAAAGAAAACTCATTTTCAATAATTTTTGAATTAAAAAGCTTAATTTTTCTTCTGTAAGACTAATAAATCTGTTCAATTTTTGTTTCTTTACAAAATTTAGATGATTCTTGCAAATTTTCCATGATGAATCCAAAATCCAAATATGTTTTTCAAACTTTTATATTTAAATAATGTTTTTTGAAAAAATAAATGGACAATATATGATTTGTTTGGTCTACTTTGAATAACTCTGATATTTTAATAAATAACTTCTCAATAGATATTGAGCAATTAATAATGAATAAACTATAAGAAAGAACTCTTCATTTGAATACATCATAATTAGAAAGAATATACTAATAGAATTCCATAATAATTAAATTTAAATTAGTTATAGAAAAATTTTTGTAAATGTTAATTCTCAATATTATGAAAAAATTATGGAACTTTTATGATTTAAGATGGAACTGTTAAAAAATTTGAATTAAATTTTGTGGTTTTTTCATGTTGTCATATTTTTTCAAGAATCATGAAAATTTTTGAGTAAATCTCATACAAGTACTATGATATGTTTATAAATAAATCTGAAATAAATATTTTTGAAATAATTAATGAGAATTAATACTCTCTTATAGCTTTAAGCATTTAAAATGAACAATTTCAGTACCAATCAGAACAATATATAATGATGATTATGAATTAATATTTTTAATGAAAATTTAATTCATAATTCTGTATATTTGTATGAAAAAGTTTAAATTATAAGAATATTTATTATTCTACATAATATTATAGAAATTTTAAGAACTGACTATCATTAAACAAAAAGCTTAGCAATTATCATCACTAATAGCAGCATTCTAAACTTTATCATTTAGATAAATACAAAAAATAACATATTATTTTAGCTGTAAATATTTCTCGGATTGATTCCGTCGGTATTATTTACAATGTAGGAGGACGTAACATCATACAAAAGTACAATGTATTAACCTTCATTTATTTTTTCCTCTCTATCTGTATATTTATTTGATTTGTTTTATATATATTAACATTTCCCAGATTAATTCTGTATGGTTTTTTATGATGTACTAGGACAAATAACGTGTATAATATAATAACTTGTAACGGGAAACTTGTTGAGAGGCTTTGGTAACTACCATAACACATGGTAAACAACCCCACTTAAATGTTATCGCGAGCGCTTTAACTGAATGTTTATTTGTAGAACATCCCAACAGGGACGGCCTGCATCTGAAACTGGTCAGTCACTCGCTTGAGATTATCGGCTGAGGAGCGCCATAATAGGCCGAAAGCATTTCTTGAAAGGTATTATTAGTATATGTAGTGTTTATTATATAGGAAAACAATAGTATTATTAGTATATGTAATATATATTATATATATCTCTATAAAATTAGTTTTTATCCTGGTTCAAGTACTTGTGATTTCTTTTGTCAGTAGAAGCAGCGGAACTCAGTTGTTTATACTTGTTGTGATTTCTTATAGTTGTAAGTCTTTTACTAATTTAAAATAAGTTTGTAATTATTGTTAGTAAGTAAAAAGTATTACTGATTTATAATCACATATACTTATGGCTTAGATCAGTGTTTCTCAGATGCCAAGGCATTTTAGAGTGAATTGAGTTCAGTCAGGAGTGCAATGAGATATAAATGACAAAACCAAAAAACACTGCTTAACTTACTACAATTATAGTCCAGAAGAAAAGCACTTTTTAATAAAATTTGTTAGTTAACGCCACTGCTAAAAATGCTCTTCTTCTGGACTATAATTTCAATCAGATATTTTGGGAAATGTCTTATGCATTCCTGGCTGATCTCATGGCACTCTAAAATGCCATGGCAGCACCCTGGTTGGGAAACACTGACATAGATAGTTCAAGCTAAACCCATTATAAATTGAAGACTATTAGTATTTCCTAAGTGGATACTTGCTACTTTGTAAGATAAACAATTAATGCTGGATATTAGATAACTAATATACAGTATCTGACATTTTTGGTACCAAATGCACAACTAATGGAAAATACAAAGATAAAAATGACTATTAAAAAGAATATGGTAACAAACCCCTAAATAAGTCAACATTTAAAATAATTTTTCTTTAACTAATACTAGTTTGTGAAAATTTTACTATAACTTTTCATTTCATCCAAAAAATTAGGATTAAATAGCATATATCGCACATGTATTTCTAAAGTGACACAAGTCAAAAACGAAAGTTTTGAGAAAATTGGAAAAACTACGAAATCAGCTTAACTAAAAACCATTATATAACTAATAATTTTTTCAAAATTTGTAATCTTTTAAAACCATTTTTTAGGAAAATGGTTTCAAATGGTTGCTTCCCAAGTTATAAAATGGTGCCAACATAAAAATGCAAGTTTTTGACTTGTGTCACTTTAGAAATACGTGTGCGATATGTTTTCCAAATAAATCTTTACAAAATATCATTTCATCATGTTTACATAATCTATATCATGTAAATGTATATTCAATAAAAATTTATTTTCTAAATTGCTTTTCTAGTAAAACAATTTTCTTTCTTGATATCTGAAATCAATTCATTAATTTGTATTAATTTTCATACATGTACTTTCTCCAAATGGTATATTTAATAAAGTTAATGTAATCAAAATTAAATTTAAAAAAATGAATAAAATTATATGAAATATAAAAGATACTTAATCTTACGGGTTTCTGGAAGTGGACATGGTTCACATTTTAATCCACCCCATCCTTTTCCCATATTTTCACCACAGCAACATTCAATTTTGGATAATTTAATTGATAATTTTTTCCTACATTGACCATTTATAAATTCTGTGTAACAATTTTCTTGCCGAGTATCTATGAAAAATTAGATATAGTATGATTTTATGAGTATATTTTTTATTTTAAAATAAATCCAAAATAATAAAGTTAATTTATGTTAGAAAATGAATTACACTATTACCAAGACAGGCTCTTCTGTCTTGAGAAGGAACATAACCATTATCACAGATACAATTATAGCTGCCTTCTGTATTTAAACAATGCCCATGAAAACAAATATCAGGAGTTATCTCACATTCGTTGATATCTAACAATAAAAAAAATTCATTATAATAGTATTTATTGTTTACATTTCATTAAATTTTGAATTTTAAAATATTAAAACAAAACTTCAAATTTAATAAAATAAATTATTTTTAGAATTTGAAGATACAACAATATATATATTCTATAACAATAATAGATATATTCTTCTATTTAGAAGAATATATGTTTCAGAAGATTAAGGTAAATTTTTATATTTTTAATTATTAAAAAAATACTTGAGTTTGAAATTTATTGATAGTAATATTCTGGAACACACATAACTAAAATAATTAATTGTCTTATAAATCATTTTAACATACTTGCATGTGGAGATATTTTATATTGCAACTAAGTGTACAAAAAAGTATTTATAATTAGAGATGTGCAAACATACAAATTACAGTTGACTTGAATAAAAGTCAAATTCTGCAATAAATTCAAGTTTTTGAGTTGAATTTGGTGTATCTTTAATGATATTTTTTATGATGATAAAAGTTGAATTTATCTAAATAGCTCTTTCACAATATAAAAAAAATCAACAATATTTGAATTTGTATCTATATTTTTATATAGAATTTTACAAACAGTTTAAATACTGTTTTTGTATTATTAATAAATTTATATTTTTCCATGCTATTCATGATTTTTTATATAGAATTTTACAAACAGTTTAAATACTGTTTTTGTAAGTTTAAATACTGTTTTTGTATTATTAATAAATTTATATTTTTCCATGCTATTCATGATTTTAAGTTTTCATTAACAGTATAGCATTTTAATGGTAAATATTGAGTTGATAAATTCAACACTTATGGTTTTGATAAGTAGAATAAAATAACCTGAAAGGCTTTTTTAACTTAAATATTCTTAATTTTTATTAAATATAACAAAAGCAATAATAAAATAATATATACAGGTATTCCAGTTTATGAAGTTTATTAGAATCTTAAAAACTGTTTGTTATGTTAAAATTCATAAATCAGAAACTCATTTCCCATTAATTCCAATATAAAAATTTTTAATTTGGTTCTTGAATATGAGAAAGTTATTGCCATTTTACCTATTGATGTTAAAGTATTTCAAAAGCATTAATATAAATATAATTATGTGTACTATAATACAATAATTTATAATAGTTATTACCTATTTAATCTATTATTTGAAATACAAGCAGATTAGAAATATAAATTTTATTATGCAAAGTAAAAAAAAACAACTTTAGCACCTTCACCTTCATAAAAAAGCACTATAAGCAAGGTATTCAATGATTTTTAATCATGAATAACGTTTTCGTACGTAGAATACTAGTATTCTAATGTTTAAAAATTTGTTCGCTAATGATCTGAGAATTGTCGAATGTAGAACTGATGATGGACTCTAATTCAGACAGAAAACATTATTCATGATTAAAAATCATTGAATATCTTGCTTATAGTGCTTTTTTATGATCTTATAGACATTTAAGGCAAGAGTTTCTGTTTATTTTGTTTATCTTCTATATGTTTTGAATGTGTTGAAGTTAGTTTTTTACTGAAAGTACTTCACATAATAAAGTTTCTAATAATGTTTCTAATCTACTGCCATTTTGTGCTATGTTTAAAAATTTGATTTTGAGCAGTTATCATTCTGAGTTTTGCTGATTATTTATTTCCAATTCTCTAGAATGCTAGATTTTAGTTTAATGAATTAATTTATTAACTTTCATACTTTTTATGGATAATACTATACAGTAGGTCCTCATTTAACATCAAGGTTAGATCCCTGAAAATTGCAATTTTAACTGAAACCAAAAACCCATAGGCCTAGTGCTAAAGGTAGAATTATATTCCTAGAGTTCTTTCTTTCTGGTAAGAGAATTGATAAATTTGATAACTAATCATCTAATTATTACTATATTGTTCAATAATGGAATGAAAAACATGATTTAAGTGTAAATAAAATAATTTAATAGGAAAATGTTACATAAAAGTTATGTTATGATTTACAGGAAAGAAAATTATTTTCTAATAAAAGATGTTTTAGCATTCACAGTGTAGTATTATGTGAATTCTCTTAATCATTCTCTTAATAGTGGTACCATATCAGGCTCTATCACAATGTTGACTATACCCATGGAAATCATTTGGATTGTAGAGT
This sequence comes from Olivierus martensii, assembly GCA_000484575.1. Classification (NCBI taxonomy): domain Eukaryota; kingdom Metazoa; phylum Arthropoda; class Arachnida; order Scorpiones; family Buthidae; genus Olivierus; species Olivierus martensii. The sequence continues at coordinate 15,938 of AYEL01069512.1, forward strand.
AAGAAAATAGACAAACTGAGAATGGTTCCTCATGTAAATTTTCCAAGATGTAGGATTCTAATTTGATCCCAGGTCCTCTGGTTGGAAAATCAGTGTATCTACATGGCAAATCTGGCAAATTGTCCTATTGAAATATATTTTAATAATGTTCATACACAATATTATATACTTGAGTCAGAATTCACATAAAATGTGGTTTCCTGATTTTTCTATAACTATTTCTATAGGTTTCCAATATATTTTCTATCTCTTATGCAGAAAACATAAGAAAATAAGACTTTATTCCACCATCTTAAAAATGATGTTAAGTAAAATGATAGCCATATAAGAACTTACTGTAAATGCTTTTTAATGACATATAAAGAAAAAATGTTTTAATAGTAAGTAAAAAAAAATGTTACAAGATAATTTAGAAAATGCTTTTTCTAATTTTTAAGTAAATTAATTTAAATGCATTTTTAGATTATTCTTTAAATTATAATTCCAATAGTTTTAAATTGTATTTAAAAATTTTACTATTATTAATAAATTTTTTTAAGTTACATACCTTCACAGATATTAGGGTCTTCTTTAGATGGTCTATATCCATCTTGACATTCACATCTAAAAGAACCATGAGAATTGATACATTTGCCTTTTTCACATAGACCAGGAATAGCTTCACATTCATCAACATCTAATTACATAATGAAAAATAATTTATTATGTATTATCTAGGTATTCCTGTATCAGAAATTAATTTATGCAGATAATTCTGATGATTTTATTAAATACAGTAGATCCTTCCATATAACATGGATTCATATAATGCAATGAAAAAATTGTAGTAGTGCTCATATAACACAGCTATACAGTGTTATATCAGCTCTACCATCCTATGTGAACTGTGCATTATATGGGAATCAACTGTACAAGGTGATTTATTTTATGGTTAATTTTGCAAATTAAATCTATATTTCCAGCATTAATTTGTTCTGGCTGGTTTTTCATTTCAATCAATTGCAACAAAATTTCTTTTGTATATTTTTATTTTGATTTTACAATATTTAACTTTTTTATAATAATAATAATAATAATAATAATAATAATAATAAT
>AYEL01069513.1:0-28783 GCA_000484575.1 Olivierus martensii
ATAAAATAAATTATAAAATATAAATATAATATATAAATTATATATTTAAATAATTCATATTAAATTATAAAATCTTATATATAAAATACAGGATGCCATAATTAAAAAAAGTGTTTAGAGCTTGATAGCCAAGAATCTGTTGGGCCACATTCAGGCAAATTTAGTGAACATACTTTCCAGACTATGGGAATTCAATTTCAATAAAGAAAATAAATATTCTGAAATGCATCACCAGGGGAAGTGTATACATTAGTTGGTTAAAATTTAGTTATTCCAGAATTCCAACAGTGTGGAAGTCTCAACATGACTGTGTTTATGCAGGATGGAGCATCCCTTCACATAGAATTAGCAATACAGCAAGTCCTACGATAGCATTTCACCAAAGACCAAATAATTAGTTGTGCATTCCCTACAAAGTGCCAGCCCATTTGCCTGATCTCATTCCATGTGACTTTCGATTGTGGGGGGTATTTAAAAAACTTGACCTACCAAGGACATGTGAACAATTTAGCAACTTTGAAGGATCAAATAATGCTTCACATGAGATAAATCTGTGGAGATTTGCTGCATTCCTTAGCTGAAAATGCAGTTCACAGAATGCAGTTTTTGAAAAATGCACAAGGGCAACATATTGAACTATATTTGTAATTGAATCAGAATAAAAACTATCATCAACAGTGACCTTTTATTTTCTTTATTACATTGTTTTAACTTTACATACAGTAGCATTTTCTCCCTGGTGGCACATTTTGGATTTATTTATTTTCTTTATTGAAATCAAATTCCCATAGTCTGGAAAGTTTGTACATCAAATTTGGCTGAGTTTGGCCCAACAGATTCTTCTCTATTAGGATCTATACATCTCTTTAATTATGGCCACTCTGTATATAGTATATGATATATATTTTATATATATATATTATATAAAAAATTTTACATCTAGCACTTTAGCAAAAACTAAATTTATTTTTCAAAAACATTTTTTACAAAACCAAATTAATAATAAAATTTTCAACAATGGCTTACTCTCCTCAGTTATAAAATTTTAATATAAATTTTGCACTTTAAGCAGGAAGATAAATTATTATTAGTAAGAATACAACTACTAATAATATTTATAATAACTATATTCTCACTAATAATAAATTATCTTCCTACTTAAAGTAATTGTTATATTATTTGTATATGTAACAACTTCTAGCAAGTAGAAAAAAAAGTAAAATTTAGTGTTGTATATCTATATAGCACAACTATTGTTGTAGTGACACAGATTCAATAGCTGTGCATTCAGCTAAGGCCATCATTTCAGGAGTAACTTTTTTTATGCTTTCTTTCAGAAAATAGTTAAGGCTTTTGTATTAAGTCTTGCCTCTTCTTTTGTATCATGTTTAATTATCCTAGAAAATATTCCCAGAAAATATCAACATCACATTGGTAGGATCATCTTATAAATACAATTATTAACATTTTGTTAATCATGATCCTTAGGTGTTTCTTAATTCAAGAATAAAAATTTCTTGGCATGAATTCTACATATTGTTTTTTCTGTTGCTTATAATAATTATATATAATATATCAGACATGCAAAAATCAGGTGTGTATATATATATATATAATATAATATATACACATCTGATTTTCAATATTGTGGCAGTTCATCCTTAACATTTATAACATTGTTGAATTAATAAAAATTTGTTTAACAAATTTTTATTAATTTCTGATAGTAACTGTTATTTTCTAATTGCTTATGCCTCAAAAATAACAGAATAATAGAAAATATCTATTATTCTCCACAAATTTTGCTTTTGTCCCTTAAAGTCCATATCCTTGAGGCAGATCTTGATGAATTCAAGGAAAACATAGGAATGTACTTACCAGTTAGAGGAACAATATGAATGCTTTTCTACAGATATGCTGGAATTTGAACATCATTACCAAGGACTGTATAATGAAAACATCATGGGAAACTATATTTGAAGACTGATTTGTGAAAATGATGTATAGTATTCTATTCTACTATTCATTTCTGAATTTTTTCTGGTCATTTTTACATAACTTTAGTGTAAATACATGTGAATTTTGATTCATTTGTTGTTTTTTTTTATTTTTATGTGAATGAAAAGATGCAAATTCACCTGTTTTCTCTTTGGAAGTGGTAAATTTCAAAATATCACTGTTCTGATCACAAAAGCAAAGTTTGTGGGAATAATATCAGTTTCCTATGCTTTTTAGGTATAAATAATCAGGAAATAACTCAGGAACAAAAATACTATTACATAGTGTAATCTTATTTGAAAATGATATTCCTCCAGAATGGTGCAATATTGTTTTTTTATTTTATCTTCTAACCATTATTGAATTAGTAGTTTGTAATAAATATATAAGCATACTCATGTTATAGCTTTACTAATATGATGCTTCTCAATTATATTCTATGTTTTTATTTTTATCTCAAAATGAAAATTATTTGCAAAATAATATATAAAACAAGTATGTGAAACAAAAATTAACACACAGACTGGCTGGGCTCAGAGCCATCCTAAAAAACTGAAGATGTGAGAACTAAAATCAAACCTGCATCCTCCAAGGTGATACAAGAATGCTTTCAAACACAGGCATCTGCTCAAAATTTTTAGGCCTAGCTCTATTATACACTTAATGAATTATAGTGTAAATATGTTTTTAGGCTTTTATATGCATTAGTAAATAAAAAAATCTATGATTCACTTTATAGCAGTAGCCTGGAATATAACTGCTGCAATAACGAGATATGTCTGTATTTGCCTGCTGACAGTTCTTATTTTCCTTTGGTTTTGTATTCAAATTATAAATAATTTTTATATAATTTTATATAAATTGAAGGAATGATAAAACAGTATTTATTTCAAATATTTCATGATGAAATAAATATTAATTTCAGAAAAAAAAATTATTAAAACAAATGAAAAATTCTGCCTTAAAATAGAGTTAACTTACCTAAGCATGATTTTGACTGAATATTTGTTATAAATCCTCTATCACATTCTAGTTTTGCAGGACACTGTTCACATGGATGTCCCCATGCCACACCAATAGTAGCACAACATAATTGTTTAGTACATACTACACCTGTCAGCTGTCCAGCACAAAATTGGTTTTTAACTTTTTGAAAGCATGGTCCAGTTCGATAATCTAATAAGATATAATTATTGTAATTATTATAATTGTATTAATAATTAATTATACATTTGAAAATTGATCTATTATAGATTATGCATTATACAGGAATACCTCAATTATCGCGGTTAATGTTGCCACGAAAAATACCGCAATAATCGGGATAAATAATGCATGTAAAATGGATGATCATTGCCAAGGATTTTCCAAATATATTAATTAAATTTTATGTATAAGGTAAAAAAGAAATGTGTTGAGCGTGCTAATCTTCTAAGTTGATCACTCTAGGTTTCTTCTTGATAGCTGTAACCTTGATATCATTCTTGTTTCCTTTAGCATTCACTTTAGGGGTAAATAAGAAGAGAAATAAATATCCAAATGTACTTCAAGTAGAGGTGGATAGTTACTGGTGAATAGTGAGCAGGCACTATCAGATAAAAAGAAAGTTCTACTTGGAGAGTGGCGACTCAAACTAAATGTAATTCTGGTTGCATATGTAGTGGCTACATCTTGCGGCCACAATAATTCGAATTTGAGTGCAATAATTTGAATTTTGGTATCAAATTATAAACCGCGATAAATCGAGAATCACAATAATCGAGGTATTCCTGTAATTAATTTTAATTCTTCAGTTTCCTTAAAATTTCTCTTCAAATTTTCAAATTATGTTGCTTAATATAATGACAAAGAATAACAAGTAATTTAAACTTCTTTATTATCTGTGCCCTTTATAAGTATATCTTTCTATAATGTATTAATTAGAATTAGAAAACCTGCAAATTAAATAAAAATATGCTAAGTATAGGACAATTTACATTATAAACACTTAGATGGTTCCAGATAAAGGTTGAATAGTAGATATTTAATCCTAATTTATAAAAGAATCGAATATTTTTCAACTGTTTTCCAATGCATTATATCATTTTATTTCCATTTTAATCATTTAATTTTCAAAATTAATATTTCAAATGTATTCAATCCAATAATCAAACAATTGAAGTGACCATATTTTGGACATGATATAATGTTAATCTGACCAAAAAATATGTCTATCAGATTGATATGCAAATAAGTAAATGCATTGTTTGTGATGTTATTTGTCACAATTAAATATTTATTACATTTTTATTTATTTTTTATTAACAATGTTTTATTGTGAATGAAAGTCTATTGAAATTCCCATAATGTACATCATTTAATTGTCAATGTATTTGATAATCAATTATATTATATTTAAAAATATTATTATTAATACATTTCTTACCTCTTTCACATCTTCTTCCTGTAAAACCATAAATACAAGCACAGCGATCTGGTCCAATGCAGCGTCCTCCATTCAAACAAGGCTCTCTACAAACTTTATGATAATCATTAAATTAATTATTAATTCTTAAATTAAAAATTAATGCTTCAATTGATACAGTTAATTTCAAATTTATTAAATTACATAAATAAATTTATTTATATACTCTAATTAAAATTAATTATTATGTTAGGTATTAATTTGGCTTTGAATAATTGATTTGTAAATTTGTTCCTTATAAATGAATAATGGGATTTGTTTAGGCTGAAGGCTATTTTATTATTGATGTTTTTTGTAATTCTGTTGGGCTGCAAGTTGGCCAAGGCTGTCCAATTTGCAGCCCAACAGAAAATCGTAAACTTACTTAAAACATTGATGTTTTTATGTACTTATTTTTAAAAATTTAATAATGTTTCTTTTCTTAGAATTTTTATAAAATTCTAATAAAGAAACATTAGAAATGAACACTAATAAAGAAACATTAAAAAGAATTATTTATTTAGAAACAATTCTCAATCATGCATTATTCATGACATCACTTTTTGGAAGTACATATGCAAGCAGTTATTTTCAAGAACGAAATTTACAAAAAGTAGGTTTAGAAGAAATATATACATAGAGATGCATACAGAGTCTGATGATATAAGTTTAAAAATCAGTCACACATTTTTTAAATTCTATATTTTATTAATCATTGTAAGCTGTTTTGTATTTGTGTTAAAAGAAGACCAAATTTTATATTTACTGTAAACAAGACTTTGTTTATAAACAAGTTTATTTAACAGTTGTTACATTTTGAGTCAACAATGTGAACTGAAAAACTGATAAACTGTTAAACCTCACAAAGTATTTTCTTCATTTAATAACTTGTTTAATATTTATAATATAATATCTTTAATAAATATGTTATAAATAAATATAAATAATGTAAATAACATAAATATTAAATATAATTTAAAAATTGATCAATAATTAGCAACTTTAAAATAAATGAACTTAATGGTTCTAGCAATAGAATTTTTACCTGGAGCTGTTGGGCCAATTACTCCACTTCCTCCACCAGTAATTACTCCACCGCCTCCAATTGTGCCACCACCTCCCCCACCAATTATGCCACCAGTTCCACCTCCACTTCCTATTTGACATGATGCAGCCATTTGTCTATTATTGCAATAACAAATATTGGGCTTAATGCAGTAACCTTCTCCACAGTTTCTTGTACAAATTGCTATAAAAATAAAAAATATTCATATTTCTATTATTTATTTTTACAATTGCTTCAGCTTAGTGAAATTTTATATTGTAATCAATTTTGTTAATTAATTCAATAATGCTTCCATAGTAACTATAACTAGTATTTGCAATGAACTGAATTTCTTAATCAACCAAGTTAAGTTGATTAAAAGAAATTGAAATATCAAATAATTCAAAATATGAAATATAATAAACTCCCCATATTTGTAAATTCAAATACAGGAAAACCTGTGCTGGTGCCACCTGAGCTAGGTGCAACATCTACTAGGTGGCCAGCAAATCGTGTTTTGATCAGAAATGCTGGATCAGTTCTAGATCTTTTACCAGCTGAGCATTCTAAAGTGAAAAAATCCCAAAAACAGACATTAATTAATGATTTCTTTCCTTAGATTTAATTAAGAATGTGAACTGTCCATAAACTTTGTATTTTAAACTTTGATGTTTAATAACGAAATTTGCAGAGAAATTTTTTAGCTAACTATGTAATCTCAGCTGCCAAAAGCTGTCCATCTAGCACAGGTTTTCCTGTATATGAATTTGTTTATTCTTGATAAAATATTAATAATCATAATATGGTTATCTACTTAACTTAATAATTATCATCAAATGATCAATTAATAGTTAGTGACATCAGATATCACTAATTATTGCTGGAACCATACCTAACCGAAGAACAAGCGGACTTCTGTAAAAACCGCAATACAGTGCAACAAATCCTATTGGTCCGACTACTTGCCGAAAAAGCAAAGCAGAAAGGTAAGAAGATCTACAACTGCTTTATTGACTTCCAGAAATTATTCGATAGCATAAACCAATAACGGATCTGGGCAGTTCTCGCTTCCTTTGGAGTTGACAGGAGAGTGGTTAATTTGCTACAAAACATCTATACAAACACCAGGCATGCCGTCAAGACTGGAAACGACATTGGGACTTGGTTCAAGATGCTGATTGGCAGCTGCCAAGGAGACCCACTATCTCCGCTCCTGTTTATCACCTATCTGGAACGCACAATGGACAGCATCACCAAGCTCAACTTCAGAGTCACCATTCAGGGCAGCATCATCAGCAACCTTCATTCAATCACATGAATGAAGATCTGCAAGCACTCCAGGACCAAGCAACCACCCTGCAAATATCTGCCGAAAAAAGCAAGCTCCGAATCAACACCAGCAAGACCAAAACAATGGTCTTTGGAGCACACAATATCGAACAACAAATTGAGATCAACAACCAGCCAGTCGAAAATACAGAACAGTTTGAGTATCTTGGAAGCATCATCACATGGGATAACAACTGCTCAGTGGAGATTAAAAACAGAATTGCCAAAGCCACCGGAGCCCTGGCATCACTGAAACACATATAGAAGTCCAGCCAGATCACCATCCCAACGAAGCTCCAGATTCTTTCAGTTTGTGTCTTCAGTATTCCGCTTTACAAGGCCAAAACATGGACATTGAAAGAGAACAATAAGAAGAAACTATTAGCATTTGAGATGCGTTGCTATCGCCACCTACTAAAAATTAAATGGCAGGACAAAATCAGGAACGAAGAGATCAGGAACACTTTGAACATTCATACCACCATCATCGACCTGATCCGACGGCGAAAGCTTGTGCTATTTGGACATATCTGCCACATAGATAACAACTGGATAATCAAACACATAGTTACATCTGACATGAATGGCAAAAACAAACAAGGCCGGCCCCCGTGAGTCTGGATGGACTATATCACTGATTGGTGCAAATGCAGTGCCCAAGAAGCCTTCCACCCAGAACCAGAACCAATGGAAAGCAGCAACAAGAACCAATGACTAGTCCCAATGGTTACCCAACCATGGGAAGATGAATGAATATTTGTTAATTGTAAAACTATATCACTGATTGGTGCAAATGCAGTGCCCAAGAAACCTTCCACCCAGAACCAGAACCAATGGAAAGCAGCAACAAGAACCAATTACTAGTCCCAATGGTTACCCAACCATGGGAAGATGAATGAATATTTGTTAATTGTAAAACAAACACCTGATGGATAAAGCTATTGGAAACTTTATTGGGACATTGTAAAAACAGATTTAAATGTTTAATATTTACATACATTTATAGGTTAAATTAAAACATATATGTATGTTTTAATTTAATTTACAACTTATAAATGGTATTTTGCATGTGTTTTTAGATTAGCAAGTCATTTGTTTATCTGGACTGAGGTCCAATTCGATAAGAGCCAGTTAATCAAGAATCTACCACAATTTAGTTTTTAAAATTGGATGTATTCAATCACAACCAAATTATTTTTAAAATACAATTCTTTTTTAAAAAAATTTCAAACATAGTTTTATCATTTAATAATAAAGTATCTACTCCAATGGTAAATATTATCTTTTTTTTTCTTTTTGATAAAATATATTAATATAAATATTCTATTCATTTATTATCAAAATTAGTCATGGTTAAAAGAATTTTAAATAATTATAAAATAGGCCAAAACAAATTGAAAGAAGTCAATTAGTAGATTAAATTTTATAAAATGATCAATTTGTGCAGTTTCTAACTTGTAAGATATAATTTTATAGATTGCTAAAATATTGAAGCATTCATTAGAATCACATGATTAAACATGAAATTGGCAATTCTATGTTAAAAGCTTTGTACAAAAAAGGTTTATATATCTTGGAAATTGCAAAGATTTCTTCGTCATTTTATAAACTTTGATCTATTGGTTGCTTTTTTAGAATGCAAAAATCTCTGTTTTAGCACTATTCCATAATTGTATTGCAATAATTTTACTATAAATTGACTTATATATTACTATATTAATACAGACTTTGCACTATAGTGGTTATATACTGTATATAACCACTATACAGCCATTCCTTAACTTGCATAATACTTGACCTATATAAATTTGAATTTACATAAAATATTTTTCATAAAAAATAACATTTTTTTTTTATCTAGTGTCTATATTTTTCATAATTTTCTTTTTTTAATGTTTTAAGATATAGCATAAATAGTTATTATATTTATAAATTACAAGTCCAAACATGTTGGTTTACAGCATTTAAACTCAAATTACTTGATTCATTTATGTTTTGAGTATTGCTTGTTGATTTTAAGTATCATATTACTATTATGATATCATTCTATGCAGCGTGGTCTCATTTATATTACTATTATGGTATCATTCTATGCAGCATGGTCCCATAACATTGTAGAGGTACAGCCAATGTAGTCATTTAGATTTGGAAGGGTTTAACCCAGAATTTTTGCTAAAAAATTATTTTTCAACTTACATAAAATTACAAAAAACATAAAGCTTACATAAGTCTGAATGATTTTATATAAGAAAAACTCTATATATTTTTTTTATTTTGAAAATAATTAAAATTTTTGACTTAAATATTCATATTTGCTGTATAGAGTGACGATTTTGTGTCTTGTTGACTTTAGAATGTCTTTAGAACTTTAGAATAGAATGTTTAGACGATGTGTCTTAGGTTGACTTTAGAAAAAGTCAACCTAAGACACATCTTTACCAGACTTGTCACAAGCCCAGAATAAATTCCAAATTGTGATATTCAGTATGTATTTTCACATCTTTTATTGCCCTGCTCAATACGAAATTCTATTGTACATATTATACAGTATGATCTGTTTTTGTTATTTTCTTCTAATCCACTTGTACATGTTTTTCCATTTAGTATTAAAATAGTAAAATGACACAGATGCTTATCTTTCTTTTTTCGATGATGTCTGAGTCTTTCTGATATTGTAATTGTTATCATTTTCATTATTTGAATTGCAAAACATGATCCTAACTCACATGATTTACAATGTCAAAAATTAAATAAAAACTAATATTATCTCAATATAAAGCTTGATACCTAAATGTAGAGTTACAGACTGCGTGTTAATGGTCTCAAGCTCACAATAACAATGTAATTAATTTCAAAGAAGAGCATAATGTAGCAATAGATGATTTATTAAATTGTGAATTACTATGTATAATGTTGCCATATTGTGGAGTTTTGCAGTATATCCATTTGACACCATACAAATATTGCTTTCAGCTTTTCATTTTTAAAGTCATTGTATGGACATTACATTATCTTTTACACACTGAAGAAAACCAGGACTTTAAATAAATCAGGAAAGGTTTGCTTAGGTTGCATGACTTAAAATGTAAAAACAAGATAATCCTGGTCAAATTATGAAAATTGGTCACTGTAGCTGTATATACAGTGGACAAATACATAGCCACAAATTAAAACTTATTAATAGTACTGAATATTTATATACAATAGTAATAAATATAATTTATTAATATAATTTATAGTAATATAATTTATTATATTTATTACTATTTATTTTATACTTATTATATGCCAGGATCAACATTCCCTCTGAGCTAGGGAAACAAATACATGAGTTTTGAGGTATGAACAGAAATGAAGTTGGCTATCTTTGATAGTGAATAGGAATCTCATGTACAGGTATGCAAATGGCCACTGCCTATCCATGAATGCTTAGAAGGGCAAATTGGCCAGGATACTTTATGTTTGATACTGCGTGATTTCAAGATCATTTAGAATAATAAACTTGATTTAATATACTTAAAAATCAAACTTACGAATGACACATAATCCTCCAATTCCTGGCCTCCTTGTCCATCCAGGACAACAAAAATATCTTCCACCTTTACCACACACATTTGGTCTAAAATAAAATAAAAATTAATTATTAGTCTACAATAAAATAAAATTATGGTATATAATTATACACAAAAACTAGCACTATATTGCAGAAATTACTTTATTTTGACTTCAAAATAAAGTAATTTCTGCAATATAGTGCTAGTTTTTGTATAAAGTAATTTCTGCAATATAGTGCTAGTTTTTGTGTATAATTATATTTCAATAGTGCAGAAACAGAAGAATGCAAAGAAAAATTATGGTAATTTTAATATAGTATTAATTATTCTATTGTACAAAAATTTCTAACTTTTCTAAAACTTTCTTGAACAGATAGAAATACCTAGTTTTGAGATTTAAATTTTAAAATCAGATACACAATTCACTATGCAGCTGATCAATCAACAATGATATATTCTGATAGGGCTGCTCACCTACAATCCCTGATACCATTTCATCTGATTTCAACTTTGGGATATTACGACAAACTACAGCATTGGAATCATGCAGATCATTGAACACATCCAGATCACTGGAACATACAAATCCTTCTTATCACAGAAAGATATAGGCCCAAAGGGAGTAGATACATATTATAAATTACAATATTTTTTAAAATGTGCGCGCGATCGGAGCGTGTTTTGTTTGTTTACATATCATCGCTCTATTATAGCTAACACTTAAAAAAAAAAACTTTTGGTCTGACTCCGGCGAATCCGCTAACGTTTGCAAGTCGTGCAAACATTCCATTCTATATCATTATTCGAAAGTAAAAATGTTCTAAAAACGATACAAGATGGCAACGGTGCATGATCAGGATTAATCCAACTAATGATAAATTGAAGAAGACAATGTCGTCTCACAAAAGTAATATTCGATCTTTGGAAGAATTCGACAACAAATTCTCCGGAATGGCTAAGATAGATCGAAAAATTCTAATTATATTATGAATTTGCAGATCTCTAACAAATCAGGTAAGTATAGGTTGACCCATCGAACAAGCTTTTATATATATAATCAGAAATGACGAAAGCATCCAGTCACTAAATTGTTATCAGCAGAAAAATTTGGCATTCATGGTATATCTTATAACCTTTACTAATGAAGAGAAGATAGAATATTCAAATAATTACAATTATGGAAAAGCAAAACAACTTTATAATAGGACACTGATTTAAACAACCTAGTTCCACTGCTTCTATTAACGTAGTAAATAACACCAAGCACTTCGGCCTGCGTTCCGATACGGGGTATATCTTCAGTCACTTCTGAGTACCGGCTGAGGAGGGCCGTAGAAGGCCGAAAGCCGTTTTACTGCTTCAAGTGCTTGGTGTTATTTACTATGGACACTGATTTGTTTACAAATTACGAAACAATGCAAAAAAAATTAAAAATAAAAAGAAGTTAGATAAAAAGTATTGCAAAATAACTTCATAAACATGTCATAGAATTAAAAATAAAATTAAAAATTTCTACCTTATATCTAAACAAGTATGATATTTTTTCATAAAACCATTACAAATTTTACAACGATAGGAATCATATGTTTTTCAAGGCTGACACGACAGGCCACGCCCTTCCTTTCTCCCCACTCTGACAGACAAATCTCATCCCTAGTCATTTATGTACAAGAGTAATTTAACTTAAACAGCAGTCAGCACGTCCATTGTTAAATTTATAAACAAATTATGGCGAATTGAAATATGATACTCTGTTTTTTTAATCAAATGAGATCGCATTACAAAATAAATATTAAAAAAAAAAAAGGATAGAAAAACGGGAATTTTTGCAGTTAGGAGAAACCATTTGAAGGATTTCGATAAAATATTTTTTCAAATCCTATAACTGATAAAAAATTATAGATAATTTATTCAAATTATTGTATCAAATTGATAACACACGACCGAAGATAATTATGGTCGGTACGCATCAGGCGCTAGGTTAAAATAAATAGCAAATTAAGCAAATGAGGTTTGAGGAATGATTCTGATCTCTTCAACCTTATGGAATTGGTGGTCCAAAAGTTGAAACCAGTCAACTCTCAGAGAGGTTATATGTATCCATGGTTCTATTTAGACATGTTTTCTTCCATTTGTTGTGTTGAAATTGTCCTATATGAGATTTTATAAGAATTTTGTGGAATCGAGAAATAAAAAGACAAAGTTTAGCTGAATTCTCTCTTTATAAAGATATTGTTTATGAATACCATACAAACCTTCATTCTTAAGGTTAGATTAGGAAATTTCCATTTTAAAAGTCTTTGGTTGGTTTTCTTAAATTTACAACACTTTTAGCACATTTTAAACAAGATAAACATTAATAGACTTGAGTTTTTTTAAAAAGTATCCTATTTCACAAAAATAGGTACTTACTTTTGGGACACCCTGTATTAATTCTTACATTTTTAATGTTTATGAATGAATATTCTTACTCACTTATAACAAATATTGATAAATAAATTTAATAATTTATAAAGAAAATTTTAACATCAATATAATAATTTTTTATTTTCATAAAATGTTTTTAGGGCTTATAAGGTTTTCTCATTAACTGTTTATTTTATAAAATTATAGTTTTCACCAAAAAAAACAATAAAATATTTTATTATATAAGAACATTTGAAAACACAAAACATTTAATATTATTACAATACAGTATTTTCATAGTATAAATAGTTCACATTTTATAAATTTTTGCTTTGTGAATTTACAAGTTTTTTCAAGTATCAACAAACTGGAAGATATGAACATTAATTAAAATAAAAGAATGCTAAATATTCATAAGTACAATGCTTCAAATCATTTACGTAGCTATATAATTTAATACTATATACAGCAATACCTTGCATAGTCCGGTTTCAAATAGTCGGGTTTCACTATAGTCCGGATTGTAATTGTTAATAAAAAATTTTTAATTTACTTTATTTTTTTAGAATAAATATGAAATGTAAGTGTGTTTACTACTTACTACCTATATATGACTTGAATAGCCACTATGATGAGCTGAGACAAGCAGGCGGCTGCTCCAGTGTTACCAAATTTATCTGAAAAACGTTGTTAGTTATCAGTTGTTTACCACAAACGCTTAATTGAATCATTGAATGAGAATGAATACTGAAACGTTGTTAGTTATCAGCTGTTTACCACAAACGCTTAATTGAATCATTGAATGAGAATGAATAATTTAATTATACAGTAAATCCAACTTATATTAATGCTTTCAGGAATATACAGTAAGTCATAGATTAATTGAGAGAGAAAAACTGATACTGTTCTATCTTCTACATGTGATATTATCTAAAAAAATAGTGAATATAGAGGAATTAATAGAAAATTTTATTTAGAATAAAGTTTTCCATTAATTTCTCCATAATAATCATATAATCTTTATTAATATATATAAGAAAAATAATCTGAAAATTATAGTATTTTTTATAGAATAAATTCTAGAATAATTTATTTAAATTTAAATATATGTTTAATTAGATATATAGTAGTAGAAAAAAATTATTGCATCATCTCTATAAGTTTTTCAGAATTTAGAAATACATGCAAATTATTTTATTTGCATGTATTTCTGATTGTATGTGCAGTGGTTCTTAACCTTTTCGAAGTCATGGAACAATTTTGATTGTAAAGAAAATTTGTGGAACATTATATCACTAAGATCATAAAACAAACAACAAAAATATGCATGAACATGTACTTTACTAAAAATTATACATTACACATTAAATGACAGTAAAAAAAGACATTAATTAAAAAAAACATATATTCATAAGAACTGTAACTTTTTTAGAAAAATGGAACATTTTTAAAAAATGTTTAATGTGATGCCCAAGCTAATTGTCTTTTGCAGATTTGAGCAATGTCAGGTCTAATATGTGATAAATCTATCCTCCTATCTTCATATTAATATTCCTAAGTCTTTCACATTTTTTAGTTTTTATGTTCATTAATGTTGAAATATCTAGTCTCACAAATATGATGTCAAAAACTGTAGAAAAATCTTAAGTGTTTTTGTGGGTAAGCCTGCTTAATAGTTTATTTGAAAATGCAAATTAAATCTTGTCTACATTATAAAATGCATACTGCATAGTATGCTAAGGCTATTCAAGTAGGCTTCCTTTCATAATTTCTTGGAACACTTGTTCCCTGGAACAGTGATGTTCCATGAATGTATTACATCAGTTAAGAACCACTGGTGTAAAGTAATAAGCCATTTGATTTGTAACTGTAATTCACTAATGCATATTCACTTGTGATGTATGAATTAATACATTAAATATTTTTAAGTTATTTGTATTGCTCATTATTGTTGAATATTTCAATACTATAATTCAGTCCAGGACATAAATATAAACTCTCTCAGATGTTTTTAGCCAAATATTATTAAATAGATAAATAATTCATTAAACTTAACAGGATATACTTATTCAAATATATACTGACTGATGAATAAAATGGAGAATTATATTTTTAATGCATTACTATTTCTAATTTTTCTGGGATCAAAGGGAAAATATATAATAAGACTTGGTCATAATTATAAACTCATCCCTCAAGAGAAATGATTTCTTCCATCCCTATACAAATGAAATAAAATTATAAACATAGTACATAGAACAAATGAGTAGATCAGTGATTTTCAGCCAGGAGATGATCTTAGGTGTGCTTCAAACATTTTTAAAGATCATTAATTAAATTATTTTTTGAAAGAAGTTCAAAACACAGTAAGTGTACATATCAAAATTAAAACTTTTTTAAGTTGATTATAGGAGTCAGTGTTGGATCTAGGGTCAGGCAAGCAAGGTAGTTGCCTAAGGTAAAAATTATAAGAGGGTGTGAAAATGCAATTGCAATTTCACTCACAAGCTATAATTAAGCTTGTGTGTGAAATTGATTATTTATCTTGACAATATTTTGTGCTGTAGAGTTGGTCTACAAAGACATAATGGTGTATTTTTCTAACAATAATACTTATCAAGGAAGAGAAAAACGAGTGCAAATTAAATTGTTATTATTTACATGATTGAATGATAGACTATCTAAACAAAATATTTGTTTCCCTCACATTTTCTCCTATTGAAATATTGCAATCAGGATATCATAATTGCAAATATGCTTTATTTATTATTATTGTTTTTAACATAGATACCACTTTATTTTCATTAATAACTGTATATAATTCCATCTAGGTTTACTGTCTCCCAACCCAACCCAACCTAAGTTTTTTGTATGTTTCTCAGTGATTATATATCTGACATCATTACATTCCCAATTCCAAGGTATTAGATATGTTTATATATTAATGTGCATGAGTAAAGAGGAGAGGAAGTGCCATTTTCTAATGTTGTCTCAGATGATAAAATATCTAGATCCAGTGCTGATACAAGTATATCATTGTTATAATAAAAATATATATGCCTAGGCAAAAATATATGTGAATAACACCAGATTATTTCTAAAGTAAGTGGGGTGTAGCTTTGCAAAATGAGGTTTCACAATACTATCATGAAAATCCAATGAACTCAGATATCTCATTAAATGTTAAATTTTAATAAACAGAAAATAAATAAATAAGCTTTTTTTAATTATTATCTTTTTATTGCAAATTATAATAAATTGTTTTATTTTTTGGCAGCTTTATATTTTATTACAGTGATAGACCTCACTATCTATCATGTTGGGCTCTCTTTGATGAAAGGAGTCCATACACTTCAATGGTTGCAATGACTAGCAGTGTTGGTTGCTGACTAAACTGTGTTTGTGGTATTTAAGCCGTGATGGTAATAGTTGTTTAACCATTCAATTATAGTTGTTAAACTATCATTGGACTGTTACATCCACAAAACAATTGATAGATAATCTATTAGAAGTCAGCGCATTATCAGAAAAGAAATTAGAAGTTTTTGATTTTAAATCACTCTATCCCACTATTAGATTAGAACCAGTATATGTTGAATTATACAGGGTGCGTCAGCTAAATCTGGACAAATTTTAAATTGAATTTCCTCCATATTTTATGTCAGCGCTACGATGCTGCTGATGTTTTAGTAAGCCAGACAGACGACGCGTTTGAGGATAAGTACAAAATGGCTGATCAGTTAAGATTGAGTGCAGAATATAATCGAAGAGCAGTGATAATCAAAGGTCTTCATGCTGGACGTTCACCTTCCAAAATAATTCGGTTCTTTAACTATCCAAGATCGACAGTTTATGATGTTGCTGCTAGATATGCTTCGGTTCTTTACCTATTCAAGATCGACAATTTATGATATTGCTGCTAGATATGTGGCTTCAGAGAAGTCTGAAGAAGGTTCTGCCAATCCGGCATGGAAGAGCCATTCCAGGAGGAGATCATCAAGGACACCAGAAGTTGTCCAAAGGGCTCAAAAGCTCATCTCAGAGGACCCAGGGTATCTCTGGCAGTTGGCAAAAACATTGAGTGTGGTAGAAACAGATGCATCGAATTGCAGAAGAGGACCTACGGTACAAGTCTTACGTCATAAAAGTTAATTGCGGAAGAGGACCTACGGTACAAGTCCTACATCATAAAAGTACAGGAAGAGGACCTACGGTACAAGTCCTACGTCATAAAAGTACGACAGATAGAGGACCTACGGTACAAGTCCCATGTCATAAAAGTACGACAGATGCTGTCTGATGCTGCTAAAACAAAGAGAGTTGCTCGCTGCAACTTGTTTCTGTGTTCAATGAAAAATGAAGCTGCAGGACGCATCAAATTTTTTTCTGATGAGAAAATTTTTACTGTTGATGCCAAAATAAACTGGAGAAATAATGGTTGGCTTGCCTATGACCTTGAAGATATCCCCCTAATAGCTAGGACGAAGTTTCCGGCCAGTGTTCACGTCCTAGCTGTTGTTTCCAGTGAAGGTGACGATTTTTTTCTGATGAGAAAATTTTTACTGTTGATGCCAAAGTAAACCGGAGAAATGACCGTTGGCTTGCCTATGACCCTGAAGATGTCCCCTTAATAGCTAGGAGAAAGTTTCCGTCCAGTGTTCACATCCTAGCTGTTGTTTCCGGTGAAGGTGACGTCATGCCGCCGCACTTCTTGATTTTTTTTCTTACAGCCACTCATCGTTAACAAAGTATGTAGTTATCTGAGGCCGTCATTAACCAAGGTACCACTGTATTGTAAAAAATATTTTTTTAGAAATGTTAAGTTTGGATGCTAAATATAAATGTACTGTATTTTATTAAATTTAATAAATTTGGAGCTCATTTTCATTTCTATATCACGTGTTTTCGATAAACCGCCAACCGCAATTAGCTGCCAAAATCGTCCCCAAACGGATGATGGTGTCTTATCAGGGTTTGACTGTAGATATATTCAAAACAAAAAATCAAATAAATAAAGTAATTTATAAAGATCAAGTGTCTCTGAGACTAGTAATTAGCTTATCTACTTTCAATATAAAATATCTTATATTAAAACATTTTTTAAATAATATTTTCAATATATTCAAATACATATATAGTCTGTTCGCTATAACCTTTCCAACAGACGATAGTGGCAATGCGGTAGCCTCATTACTGATCACTAAAAAGTATATCCTTCCGCGGTACTCGTTTCACTTCTAAATTGAGTTGGATAATTCTGTTTTTTAAATATTTATTTTCATAAAATAAAGAATAACAATCAATGAAATATCAACATTTCATCATCTGGGCTGTACTTTGTATTAGTTTTCCTTTCAAAGAATAGACTCTGTCGTCAGCTACTTCAGAATCTGACGCCATTGCTGAACTACTTTCAAACGAAGAAGAAGGGCGGAGTTAATCATTCAGCCAGTAATAACAATTTCTTGCTAGTGAAATTTATTTACAATTAAAAGAATACTAAATTGCTAACCAAAAATCTTAATCATCTTAATTACTATGATTAGAAGCAATTTAATTACATATTTAGTGGTTTAAATATTACAAAACACTTCCGACTTTGGGTACTATTTCATGCGGATGTATTGGTAAGGTTATAGCGAACAGACTATAGACATCTACATTTTAGTGCAGGGGTGGGCAAAAGGCGGCCCACGGGCCGGATCCTAGAACACATTACAGTTTCAAGAACCACATTTGTAAAATTCTACCCGAAAAGAAAAAGTAAAATAATGGATTTTCTGTAGTGTAAAATAATGAATACTCTCGCTAGTGTACACGTACACTAGCGAGGTATTCAAATTTTGATGATAGCGAGAGTATGAAGTAACTCGGTAGTGTACACGTACACTACCGAGTTACTTCAATATTTTGATGATATAATTAACCATAAACATAGTAAATTTCACAATTCACATTAAGTTATAAATTTGTTTTTACAAAATTAATTATGTTGATCTAATATTTTGTAACATTCTGATGTAATAGGATTAATTGCAATCAGTCAGTTTGATAAAATACTTGTTTTCAAAGAAAATTATCTGAATTTCTGCAAATTGACGAATTGTTTCAAATGCAGCCATTATTTCTTTTTTGGAAGGTCTAATTTCATCTGCCTCATTGTTTTATCTTGATTTTCTCTATCTTTTATAGGACTTAAAATATCAACTGTCGGATATTCTGCTATGATAACGTCTTCATCCATGTTTAAATATTCATTAAGTGAGATTTTAGTGAATAAACTGTATTTAGTCTCATAAGTGAAAGAATATCTGTCAGAAATAAAATTCAATTGTAAAAATACTTATTTGAACTTTTCATATATGTTCTATTACTATCTACATTATATTAACTTTTCTTGGACAGGTAATGCACTTTCAACTCACCATCATTAACCAGTATTTTATGACATTTCAAAAAACCAGCTCTTACTTTATAACTGAACAACATTTTTGGGTTTTTTTGTGAAAACTAAGAGGATTTTTTCATATACTAAATAGAAAGGACTCTGACACTATCAGTAAAACCTCGATTTTATGGACTATAGGGGGCAAGACTAGTCCATAACATTGAAGTAAAATTTTTTTATAAACATTAATTAGCATTTTCAACATACCTGTACTAATTAATGTGATTTATGCCTAAAAACTGTATTATTTTACATAGAGTATTTTAAGTTAAATTAAATTACCTACCATACATGTATGGTATATTAAATTTAGGTAAGTTGTTAAAATAAAATTGACGCATTATGCAATAAATGAGTGCTTTATTTTACAAATGCTGGATGTAAAATACTGTAGACAGTTTATGCAAATATTGTAAATGTAGCTATACTGTAGACAGTTTATGCAAATATTGTATTAATATTATTTATTTTATTAGGATGGTGTCCGTAAAATCCGAAGTCCATAAAATCGAGGTTTTACTGTGTACTATGGACAGTTTATGCAAATATTGTATTAATATTATTTATTTTATTTTTTGGGAAGGCGTACGTAAAATCCGAAGTCCGTAAACTTGAGGTCCGTAAAATCGAGGTTTTACTGTATTTAATAATTTTTAATTAATAATTAAGAAGTGATAATTGGCATTTGTATAATATAGTAGCAGCAGCAAAATGTGAAAAATTCCATAATATTCAAAAATTTTTTAAAATTTCATTATAAGTGTGAATAATCTTTTCTTAATTAGAATGTATTAACTTTTATATTATATCAAATTCAAATATCAGATATTAATTTGAATATCATATAGGAGTTTGCAGATTAAATGAAAATTTATAAAGAGTTCATAAATTTTATCATATTGAAAGTACACCAATCAGTAGGTAAAAAAATTATTAAAAGAGCATATCAAAGAGGCAAAACTTCCATTAGTTATTGCACAGACATCTATGCCACTAGACAGTTCTAGTGGCATAGATAATCAATCAATGCAAAAATTATGTAAAACATTCTATCAATACAATTTTAAACAGATCTGTATAGCAAACAGAGTTGAATGGCTCATTAAATAGCCTAACTTCACATGGCACACAGCACTGGGTTTCAAAATGTTAATAATTCACAAATCATTACTGTTTAAAATAAAATGCATTGTTTATTTTAAAATAGCGTCCAATTTCAAAATTTGAAAACTAGTGAGATACTCATTTATAGTGATATATAAATGACTATTTCAAAAATATTACTTCAATTAATTAAATAACTCAATTAATAATTAAAAAAATCAATAAAATAATGAATAATATATTAGATCTTTATCCAAATCAATATTTCTAGTTCAGTTTGTTAATATTTCCCTGTAAATTAATTCAAATTTATAAATTATGTATTTTAACCAGTTTTAAAATATTTTGAATATTAAAAACTTTTATTTTTGCATCATCTCAAATAATATAAAAATTTCAATATTAAATATTTAACTTTGTGTTTTTTATACCTGATTATCTAAATCATCTAATCGTTTCTGTGCTTCTCCTTTTTGTATTTCAAGTTGTCTTAACATAGCTGTTAATGCATCTTTTTCATTTTGTAAATTTTTTAATTCACCATTTTTTATTTTAAGATCAGCTTCCTTTTGAGCAATATCTTGTTCTAATGCCATTTTCTCTCTATAAAAAAATTATTTAAAAATTAAAAAATTATTTTTCATTGCAAATACAAAAAACACAAAATTCAACACACTTCAGGTTTAATGGATAGTCTCCAATATTACAAACTTTTATCTACAGGGTGCATCAACTAAATCCAGACAAATTTCAAATCAAATTTCCCGCCATATTTTACATCAGTGCTACGATGCTGCTGACGTTTTAGTAAGCCAGACAGACGATGTGTTTGATAAGCCAGACAGACGATGCGTTTGAGGATAAGTACAAAATAGCTGATCAAGTGCAGAATTTGAGGATAAGTACAAAATAGCTGATTAGTTAAGATCGAGTGCAGAATATAATCGAAGGCCTTCGCGCTGGACGTTCACCTTCCGAAATAATTTGGTATAATCGAAGGCCTTCGCGCTGGACGTTCACCTTCCGAAATAATTCAGTTCTTTAACTTCGCACTGGACGTTCACCTTCCGAAATAATTCAGTTCTTTAACTATGGCTGGACGTTCACCTTCCGAAATAATTCAGTTCTTTAACTATCCAAGATACATTCACCTTCCGAAATAATTCGGTTCTTTAACTATCCAAGATCGACGTTTATGATATCTGCTAGATATGCTTCAGAGAAGCTTCTGCCAACTTGCAAGGAAGAGCCATTCCAGGAAGAGATCATCAAGGACACCGTAAGTTGTCCAAAGGGCTCAAGAGCTCATCTCAGAAAACCCAGGGCAATTCTCTGTCAGTTGGCAAAAACATTGGGTGTGAGTGAGGCCACAATGCGTCGAATTAGGAAGAGGACCTACGGTACAAGTCCTACGTCATAAAAGTACGACAGATTCTGTCTGATGCCGCTAAAACAGAGTTGCTCGCTGCAACTTGCTTCTGTGTTATCTGATGCCGCTAAAACAAAGAGAGTTGCTCGCTGCAATTTGCTTCTGTGAGACCTATGGTACAAGTCCTATGTCATAAAAGTACGACAGATGCTGTCTAATGCCGCTAAAACAAAGAGAGTTGCTCGCTGCAACTTGCTTCTGTGTTCCGTAAAACATTGCTCGCTGCAACTTGCTTCTGTGTTCAATGAAGAATGAAGTGTAGGACGCACAGTTTCTTCTGATGAGAAAATTTTTGCTGTTGATGCCAAAGTAAACTGGAGAAATGATCGTTGGCTTGCCTATGACCCTGAAGATGTCCCTGTAATAGCTAGGATGCAGTTTGCCTATGACCCTGAAGATGTCCCCATAATAGCTAGGACGAAGTTGGCTTTTGCCTATGATCTTGAAGATGTCCCTGTAATAGCTAGGATGAAGTTTCCCCTGAAGATGTCCCCGTAATAGCTAGGATGAAGTTTCCAGCCAGTGTTCACGTTAGCCGTTGTTTCCGGTGAAGATGATGTTATGCCGCCGCATGTCTTTGGAAAGGGGGAAACCATAACAAAAGAGGTTTACTTGCATGTTCCACGTTGCGCAGGGCATGTCATCGTTTCCGGTCGAGGATCAAGGCAGTAGTTGAGGCAGAAGGGAATTATATCGAGTAATTTTAATCTAAAGGGATCCCAAATTAATGTGCGGCACACCAGTCATTTAGTGCAAAACTGGTTGTCAGATAATGTGGATATGTTTTGGTCTAAAGAATTCTGCCTCCTAACAGTCCAGATTTGAATCCTTTGGACTATTACGTATGGAGCATTGTTGAAAGGGTCTCTAATAGGTCGAGACATCCTAATGTGGCATTTCTCTGGGCCTCTATTGAGGCAGCATTTTCGAACTTAGACAAGCAGGCGTTGCGCAGGGCATGTCATCGTTTCCAGTCGAGGATCGAGGCAGTAATTGCCGCACATCAATCATTTAGTGCAAAACTGGTTGTCAGACATCATGGATATGTTTTGGCCTAAAGAATTCTGCCTCCTAACAATCCAGATTTGAATCCTTTGGACTATTACGTATGGAGCTATCCTTTGGACTACTACGTATGGAGCGTTGTTGAAAGGGTCTCTAATAATCAAGACATCCTAATGTGGCATCTTCTCTAGGCCACTACTGAGGCAGCATTTTCGAATCTGGACAAGCAGGCATTGCATAGGGCATGTCATCGTTTCCGGTCGAAGATCGAGGCAGTAATTGAGGCAGAAGGGAATTACATCGATTTTCGAACCTGGACAAGCACGCATTGCGCAGGTACGTCATCATTTCCGGTCAAGGATCGAGGCAGAAGGGAATTACATTGAGTAACTTTAATCTACATTATAAGTAATTATAATTAATTATTTTAAAATATTAAGTGTTCCTAAACAGAAAAAAGGTTGAGAACCACTGGCATAGACCATACGTTCCCATGGATGAGTTGGTGGAACTAATTGATTTATGATTGCTTGATTTTCAAAAATTAATAATAAATATCATAAAAATTTTATTGTAATCGATTATATCGTATCTTACAGTATTTATACAATATAACCAATCGCTATTTTTAACATAAAACATCATAGTTTTGTCTGTAAAGAGAAGTAGGAAAATGATTTTTTCAACACTGGATAACGTCAGTTTTCAATAATCCTTAGCAAAAACATGATTAGTGTAAAATATGGTAACTATTGTACTTTGCTACAAAATAACGAAGGCTAGCCGTTAATATTAAAGCTACTATTCATCGATATACAGTCAAACCTCAAAAAAAAATACACTATAAAAAATACAGTAAATTAAAATTACCCTCTGTAGAGCACCTTGTAGCTCGATCTATTTATCGGAATGTCCCCAAAGTTCAAAATTTAGATTATTCAAGGGATGGGGAAAAGGAATCCGCAAAAGAAAAAATTATTTCCAAAATTTGCCACTAGGGAAAA
This sequence comes from Olivierus martensii, assembly GCA_000484575.1. Taxonomy (NCBI): domain Eukaryota; kingdom Metazoa; phylum Arthropoda; class Arachnida; order Scorpiones; family Buthidae; genus Olivierus; species Olivierus martensii. Next base: position 23,766 of record AYEL01069513.1, read on the forward strand.
TGTGGTGCTGTTCAATAGTAAATACACTCAAAAAACAAAGAAAATGAATATGCAAAACACCTGTCAAATACATTTAGCCATGTTTATTTATTTCTGCATAATAATATGGGAAAAAAGACAAAACAAGACCATAGAAATGATTAGAGATATTGCAGACAAATTATTTAAACTGAAAACTGAGTGAAATTTGCATAACCACCAGTCCTGCAGAACATTTGTAGTTATAAAAGGAAACTAATACTTTGCTTTTCTAATGCATTTTAAGTTCTTGTTGTTCTAATATGGTTATATTGAATATACTATTTCTAAAAAATTTTGATTCATCATCCAAATCATGTTTAAAGCAAACTCTAGGCTTTCTTGTAGTTGAAGTTATGTGTAGTAAATGAATACAACTTGATATATTTTTCTGGAGATTTGTGATGACAAGTAGTTGAAGCTTTATCCAGTAATTGAATATTTCTAACTAGTCATTGTTAAGGATCTTCAAGGTACTTTTATATACCTGCATGCAGTTGAAGCAGAAAGGATAAAACTAATACTTGTATCCAGTATATATTAACAGTTAGTCACATAATTGTTATCCTATATTCTGCCTATAAATTGACAGAATATATGACAATAATTATTTGAGAATGGAGAATTAACTTTTCCATAGTTAAATTATATAAGTTAATATTTTACATGTATATTATAAATAAAATTTTGTTAACTTCTTATAAATATTTAGTAATTGTTTTAATTTAATCTTTAAATACAGGGTGGACTATAAGTCTCTTTACCATTTAAAAATTTAATAACTTTTTACTGATAAGTATTTTTAAATTTTTGATTCAGATTTTGAAAATTTGTTCTCTGGAAATCCATTATAGGAAAATTCATGATGTATTGTACAAAAATTCAATGATTTTTGTGTGTTGCTAAAAATCATTGAATTTTATTTGCAAAATCAGCACTCCATTGTTTTTACAAAGTTCATGCTTGTGAAGGAAAAAATTGGTAATCATTTATATAACATCATTTTTCATATATAATTAAAAATTTTCCATTTTCTGTATTTTATTATATAAAAAACATGAACAAAAATAATTAACAAGCAAAAAAATTTTTAAATGATAAAACAACTTATGGATACATTTGTTTAATTTTATAATGTATTTGAAAGAATTTTTCTATTCTATTTATTTTGCTGAAGAAGAAGTACAGAATTAGCCAAAAATTTTTATTTTTGTGAATAAATGAATCCTGGTATTTTTAATCAACCTAGTTCCGCTGCTTCTATTAACGTAGTAAATAACTTCTTCTTACAATATCTATTGAAGAAGCAATGTGATCCAATCCTACTAAGAGATATATGTCATCCCCTCATATATCATTCATATTACCAATTTAAAATAAATTTTACCATCCAGTCAAGAGGTGTACCAATTGACAGTCCCCTTGCTGAGATAATTGTTATTGATTAGATTGAAAGAGACAAACATTTTACCACTTATCTCTGGACATATAAAATTGTATAAACGATGTATAGACAATGGTCTGGTAATAAAAAAGGGTAATAACTACATATTTGACCTAGAAAATGAAATGTCAGATCCAGCATTGGGATTACTTCTTGTTAAACAAAAATATGATAAATATGAAACACAGTATTTAGTCCTAAGAAAAAATTGTTCATGGTGAATATGATATAGGTGCATATAGACATAGACATATCAATCCTTATTTATTAAAACCAATGCTAAAGAACCATGGTGTTATAAAATCACTGCCTTTGGTGCTCTTTTAAGAAGGATTAAAACACACTGCTCCAAGCCAATGTAAATGAAGAACTAAACTGGATAATTTCTCAAACAGTTAAAGCCATAAGATTGGTTATAACAACAAAGTTATATTACAAGTATGGAACAAAATAAGTGAAGACTGGACTTTATTGAATATGAATAACAAGGAACAAGAAATGAAAAAAATATGCACATTAGACATAAATGATGATATCCTTTGATTTAGAAAAAAATAAAATTACTGGCTATAAAATTACATTCAATAGAATAAACCCTTTTCAATAAAATCTGCAATGATAAAGATAAATTGAATCAATATTTATTACCAGGAATGTATGAAATCCCATTTTATGATAATATTACAAATGAGCATCATACTTATGTAAAGTATATAGCAAGATTGCTCTGTAAAAGATTACTAGAGCACAAATATCATACCAAAAGCAGTGCACTAATCTGGCACAGAGAGCACAAATAAATGAGTTAGATATACGATGGAATGAAGCTAGATTATTGAGGATGGAAATTAATCCAAAAAGAGGTAGAATTGCAGAGGCATTAAACCATTTATGAAAAACAGAAAAATAACATCTAACTGATTAATAAAGTAGACCTGTCAGCAATTAGCAGTGCCTGGCAGTAGTATGTAAATTAAGGAGAGATACACAACCAATGTTCGGTGATTAAATCTGAAGAAATGATGCTAAAATATGTTATTTTGTAAAATTGTATTATATATAATTTTAAATTAATTTACTGATTTTTTTGTTAGTTATAAGTTGTTGATAATATATATATTGTTAAAACCTATTGTATAATTTAAGTATATATGTACTATGATGCTTAGATTATGTTACCATAACAACTACTCTTTAGAACACACTATGGAATTTGTTTAGGTTTTAATGTAGCTGAAAAGGATTTTTAATAAAATCAAAAGCACCATTTTGAATTGCTTTGTAATTTATTTGCATGCTTGATTAACTTTCCTGTTGTAGTGCTGTTTGGGTTATGCTGAATCTGTTATCTTTCAAATCAAGCTTGCTGCCATATTGCTTTTATTGCTCAGATAACAAGAACTCCATATGTCAGCAAATATAATTTGGCATTTGAGATGCTAAACTCCCAAAATGAGGATCTCAAATTTGATGATTTTACTAAAATATGGAAGCAAAGCATGCTTAAAAAATTTTAATCTAAACAAGAGATCAGATCACAACAATCTTCAAAATTGATTGAGGGGATTGAATCTGCCTAGAGGTTCTAGAGGACTTTGATTTGAATGAACAATGAACAACAATAAGACAGGGAATAGAGGATGCATGCTTGATTTTAGAAGAAGAATTTATCTTACAAAATTCTGCACCTGATTTATTTAAGATTTTTTGTTTTTGGTTAACAGATGTCTCTATTTTCCACTTAGGTAGAGTATTAAATGGTAAGCCCTCTGCAAGCTGTGCCACAGACTGCCCACCTTTGCAGATGGCTCAGCCAGATTGTGGAGGATGATGGGGATTGATAGGCCAGGCCTGTACCCTATAAATAAATATTCAAAGGAGTAGGACCTGAAAATTCAACCCTTCAATGGCCAATCTGGCTGATATACTTAAACTATGGATAAGGATTTAGTCATTGAAGTTTTTATTATTAGACCTTAGCATTATCCAGATGACCTGGCTAAAGTTAAACAAAGAATGCCACTTTGATAAATTGCCATTTAATTTGTCATATTTCATATTTTTTTGTAAATCATTCTTAAGTACAGAATAAATATATCTGATTTTGTTGGTCAAAATTTTTTGTCTAAAACCACTCACTCCATTTTAATATTATGTTTATAGGAAAATCTGATTTGATTTAAGTTATCTCAAATAATGTCACTAGTTTCGAAATGGCCTATGATGTAACTTTGGGGATTACTATATTTTGTTAACTACAAAATAAAAAATATTGCAAACCTATTATGATACAGATAAAAAATAATATAAAAATTCATAATAGCAATAAAAATTTTTGCAATATTTTGTTGAATGTAAATTATTTATATTAGGGATAATAATATCTATGAAATATAGAGATTTCTGTTCTTTGTCAATCAACATATGTGCCTGTTATAATGAGTTGTTTTATTTGTGAGTATTGCTCTGTTCCAATACAGTTTGTTTTATTCTTAGAGCTATTTCAAGAGAGCTATTTTAATATAGAACTGTTTGTGATTTTAATTTGTATTTTGCAGCTGGTTTTTGATAAATGTTGTTGTCTACTTATATATGCATATAAGTCTGTCTGTGCAAGGAATTTACAGCCAGAAATAATATGTTTAATTGTTTCATTATTCATTAAATATAATATTTGCATTGCAGAATCATCAAATTGTTGTTTTTTTTTTATATTATTGTTTGCAACATATTTCTCAATAAAATAAATGAAATCAAATTTAGTTGATTCATAATAAATATTCAATATATATATATGTATGTATATGTATACTAATATTCATTTTTTATTATTTTTATTTTTCTCCTAAAGTAAAAATCTAATTTTATTTTTTCTTTCTATAGTTCAAAATTTGAAAATTGGTCAAGATTGTGAAGGGCTTATTCTCTTTGTCGATTTGGTGAATGACTGTGTTGAATTATCTCTTGATTGGCATTTGATCAAAGGATTTAAAAAATCTTATGATAAAGAAAGTTCCAAGGTATTCTCTTATATTTAAGTTTTTTTTTATTAATAGTTGATATTGTAATAAGTGTCATAATATAATTGAATTATTCACATATATTACAATAATTATTATTATATATATATATATACAGGTATTAAATAAAAAAAAATAATATAATAATTTATATATAATTTAAATTTAAAAAATATATATACAGTCGGACCTCCATATATCGAAATTGAAGGTGTCTTAGAAAAATTTCGATATATAGAAACTTTGTTAAATAGAAACCTGAATTTTCTCTAATGTAGTATAGTAGTAAAGTGATATTTTGTCCGTATCGCCTTTTTCACGGCCCCTTGATGGTGGCAATGGTGGGTAATGGTTTGTAAAACTCCAACTTAAATGATTTGAAAAAAGTTTTGGGAAAAAATATACCAATGAATTTTTTTAATGTTTAAAAATATATATACAGTATATTAATGTATTAAAAGTCTACTGCATGTAATAGATAAATGAAAAATAAGATGGACAAAACATGCATTTATTAAACAAAATAAATTAGAATA
>AYEL01069514.1:0-16207 GCA_000484575.1 Olivierus martensii
AAACCGAAACAAGCCCTAGAACTTTACACTAACCCCCTCTACAGTACAAATCGACACATCCATTTTGTTTATTTGTCGGCTTTTTCTAGCCAGACCCAATCTAGGCTCCTTAGCTTATCCTTTTCCCTCGCCTCTGAAATTAAAAATTTCGATATATAGAAACAAATTTCAATGGAAATTTCACAGGACTAACAAAAAACTTTGATATACGGAGAATTTCGATATATAGAAGTTTGATATATGGAGATCTGACTGTATGTATATCTTAACTTGTAACTAGAATTATATATACATAGCAAGAAATTGTACCTTATCAACAAAAATGACATAAGTCAAAAAGATTTATATAAATACAAAAATATTACACAGATATTTAATACTTCATATCAGAAAAGAAATATTAAATATGAATTACCAACTTATTATTCAGGAAAATTGATAAACTCAAAGTAATTATTTCTTTTATTTTGTATTATTGTGTCAATGCAATTTTAAGTGATATGCAATGCAATGCATATCACTTTTCTTAGGAAGGTATGAAATATTTTTAATTTTACCATAATAATTATATAACAGAATATACAGTATGAATGCTATCTGGAAAAAATCCAGTCATTGTAGATATAACAAAATTGGTTTGCATACCTCAATGTAACTTGGCATCCAAGAAAAGGGGACTTTGATACACATGTCAACAGTCATAAACCCATTAGACTAGTCAGTTGGGTACTAGACACCATTGAGTGAGTGTGTCTATTGTGAGATTGTTGTATTTCACAATGACTGAATGAGTAGCGTAGTGAACCTGCATCAAATTTTGCATTAAAACTTGAACATTCATCTGTAAAAACTATTCAGATGATTAAAAGTTCCTTTGGGGATTATACAATGAGTGCAGTACAAATAAAAGTGTGATATAGCCACTTCAAAAGATGGCCAGGAATCTGTTGAAAAGCTTCAACAAGCAGAATACTTGAGATTCATAAATAAATATAAATATGTTTGAATATTTTTATTTTCTAAAAATATTAAAACATATCAATTTTTTGGATTTTTAAAAGTCTATATTTTATTCTAGGTTTATAAAAATTAAGTAAGAATAATAATTATTTTGCTTAATTTATTTTATAAAATATTTATAATTAAATTTACAGCCTAGACTAAAACAAATAATCAAATGTGAAGCCATCTTGATTAAGAAGTTTTTTATTTTAGTAGCACTGAAAGGTCATGCTATAGGAAGTTTAGCATATCTTCCATCACGAAGGGTAAATGAAATATATTTTTAATAATTGAACTTTATTAAATTATTTAATCTAACTAATTTTTAATTTTATTTTAAAAATAAAGATTAAACTATTAAATTTAATTTATAATTTCTTAATAGCTACTTTTAACAAAATACATATCAGTTGACAATAAGAAAGCACTCTTTAGCAGCAAACATAATCAATACTTTAAATAGAATATTTTCAGTTGCTCAAATAATCATCTTCAGTTCAACATACTTAAGATAGTTGTTTGAGCAAGCAAAAATGTTTCAATTAAGGGACCACACGGGTGAAAATTCATCAAAATTTTGAAAAAATCGATTTTTCAAAGTTGCAAAGATTTTAATTCTACCGGCGTTTTTGCCTTTTTTATCAGATATCTGTGTTTTACATCATATTTAATTGTTATTTTACTTTTTTGTTGTTTTATTTGTTGTATGATGGTTTACAGCACCTTATATATTTATTTGTGTTTTGATTTTCTTTTAAAATACTATCTTTGGCTATTTACACCATTTGTTATTTTTTGTTTGTTTTCATTTTATTTTTTATGTTCGTTTTGTTACGTTTAATTTCCTTAAGAGCATTTATTTATCTACTTATTGTTATTTTACTTGTTTTGCCCTCTGTCTGGCACAGTTTGGCCTATGAGACCCTTGCGCCATTAAACCCCAACAAACCAACCAACCACAATGCTCGGTGGAAAATATACCAGACAAAAAATTATACTACGTAGGTGTGCTTATAATTAAAATATAGTGAGCCAGAATTACTAGGGCACTGAATCTGTATATGCTTGCCATCTATTGCACCAATACAGTTTGGAAAATTCCACAATGAATTAAAGTCTTTGGCTATTTTTTCCCATTCTTCTCTTGTAGGCGGAGATAGATATTCAGGATAAAGGCAGTTCTAAATGGCTTGGCAAGTTTCATATATTATTTTTGTAACTGTTGCTTTTCCAATTCTATAATTCAAATTTTATTGCTATTTTGTGAATGCAGTACTTGATATTATAATTTGCCTTACAGGTGATGATTTTTGATTTTTTTTTTTTTCTAAATCACAAATCATTGACCAGCTGCCCACATGGTACTGCAGTTCAGCCCTGTAATTAGAGCGTGGCGAAAGTGTCATTAGCCATGGGTGAAGCTTGATTAGGGGCACAAATTTTTTAATTGATTTCTGTTATTTGCAAATGACTTTTTCAATAAACGTTCTCAGACATAGCATTATGTTTTTCTTTCATTTTATTTCTTAGAAGAGGTAATTCATGGATAGAGTGGCTAAGTTGTACCCCAAACAAAGGTGCCAGGTCAAGAAGGGCTGTTATTTTTATTTATAAAGTAAAAGTTTACAATGACTCATTGGGTTTCTGCCTCTTCAGTGAAAATTCATGGAAAGGCCTAAAAAAAAGTAATAAAAGAGGATTTGTATAAATCTATTTGCTCATTCATAAGAATTTTACTTACATTCACTGCTTTCTGAATTTTAGACATTTATAAACCAAATTTTAATCCATTTTACAAATATATAAGGCATTTAAATTTTAAATTGTCTATGCTTATAATGTGGTTGTTGTTCCAGGTACTGAGGGTAAAATCCTGATGATTGAGCAAATAGATATACAAATCTCCCTTAATTACACTTCCTTAATCCTTTTAAATCTTTCTCCAAATTTTACCATCATTGTAACAGACTTTATATATTTACAGGGTGTCTCAAAAGGTCATTGCCAAACTTAACATGCTGGTCTGTCATACCACGACAAACAAGATTTACTCATGAACTTGTATCCAAAAATGTGAACTGCGACCGCTAGAAGCAATGTTCGCAGTCTTATGGGAGAGTGGGAAGCGTGATCATTTCAGGTGAGGACGTTGCAGGAGAAGGATGAATTGGTTTACTAACACAGAATTGGCTGATATGCATTACGTTTATAGTGCCACTGATGGAAATGGACAAGCCGCGGTACGGATGTACCTTGAGCGCTTCCCAAACAGATGTCAGCCAAGTCGGGCTTTGTTTGGACAATTGCATCGCAGATTGCGTGAGGCAGGAGCTTTCCAAGTAAGTAGCCACATTGGTCGAGAACGCACTACATGCACACCTCTTGTAGAGGAAGCTGTGCTACGGGAATTTTAGAGGAACCCGCAAACAAGTCTTAGAGCAGTCGAACGCAGTTTGGGTGTACATCGTTCCAGTGTTATGCGCATACTGCACGAGGACACGCAACGCCCCTACCACATCCAAAGAATACAGGTATTGTGCGATGCCAATTATTCCCAATGCGTTGCATTCGCACACTGGTATTTGCACAAACGAGTCGCACAGCCAGAATTTCCATCGTGGATTTTGTTTTCCGATGAAGCCTCTTTTACACGGGACGGTGTCCACGATCCCCACAACACGCACGTGTGGGCGCATGCAAACCTAAGGTGTACACGTGCCCTGGCAAGTCAACACCGCTTCACCATAAATGTTTGGGCTGGTATTATCGGTGACATGTTAATTGGCTGTTACATCCTACCTCAATGCCTCGACGGGAATATCTATCACACTTTTTTAGAAAGAATGTTGCCGGATCTGATGGTTGATGTTCCAGCAGCTACACGCCGAAACATCTGGTTTCAGCATGATGGAGAGCCTGCACATTTTACCAGCACTGTGCGGGAATACCTCAATAGGACATATCCTGATCGCTGGATTGGCAGAGGCGGACCAGTAGCATGGCCACCGCAATCCCCAGACCTGACTCCTCTGGATTTCTACCTGTGGGGATACTTGAAGTTCATGGTGTACGAGACGACCGTAACATCCGACATGAATCTCATCGCCAGGATCGTGGAAGCGGCAGCACATGTCCCTGACACACCTGCCCATTTTGAACGGGTCTGTGAATCCATGTGTCGACGTTGTGAGGCATGCATTGAGGCAAATGGAAGGAATTTTGAACATCATCTGTGATTTAACCATGTTTTTTAATAAAAGTCATATCACCACTTTTGACATCCTTTCTTTCTCCCACTCTACGCCTGCGAACATCGCCTTCTAGCGGTCGCAGTTCACATTTTCGGACACAAGTTCACGAGTAAATCTTGTTTGTCATGGTATGACAGACCAGCATGTTAAATATGGCAACGACTTTTTGAGACACCCTGTGTATATATATAAACTTATTAAATTTTTGTGAATTCAGTTTAAAATATGAATGAAAACTTGTTTAACCAATTTCTTTACTTGTAAAATATGTTAAACTTATGTTTGTTTGATAACTATTATTTTGATTTTGTAGTATAGTACCTGTATTCTGTATTTTCCTATTTTTGCTCATTAGTCATTAAATATGAATGAAAATTGTTTAAATGATTTTTTATTTATACCTACAAATAAATAATTATCTTACAGCAGATTCAAAATCAACTCATTTTGATGGAGATGAGTCAGTTTCAGCATTATTATCTTTAAATGAAAACAACGGGGGGTGCAAGTTTGACCCTTGCCACAGGTGCTGCATACCCTATTTACAGCACTGCTGCAGTCACTTATCATTTGGATATCCAAATCACATCAGTTTTTCAGGAAAGGTCTGAGTTGGCCTGTCGAACTCCATCTTTCAACCTTAAGGTTGACCTCACCATGGGTGTTGGTCAGTCTGTGATGGATCTACAGCAGCGTTTCTCAAACTTTTTCATTCACAACCCCATTTTTCATTATGAGATTTTTTGCGACCCTATTTTTCGTTACGAGATTTTTCGCGACTCCAGGTATTAAATATGAAATAAAACATACAAATACATAAATCATTTATATGCTTATTAAGATGAACACAATCAGCCAACTACATTGAAAATACATATGTTGTCATATGTTAAATATTGGACGTTTGTGAAATTACATATAAACTGAAATTCAAGTATTTGAATTTAATTTTTGCAACCTTAGCATTTTGCTTCGCGACCCATAGTTTGAGAAATGCTGATCTACAGTGACCACTGCCAAAGATATATCCCTCAAGTGATTCAGCAATGTAATTCAAGATAATGGAAAACTTTTACATATCTCTGACAGGGATATTTTTTCAAATCTGAACAAAACATAGAGAAAACACAAAATAAGAACTAAGTATATTTTAATTTGTACATTCAGATTATAAGATTCCCAGGAATGTAGTTTTCATATAAAACAAAATAGAATTTATATGTGGCTCATATGTTTTTACATTTTATAAATTTCAAATAATTTTTAAAATGTTTATTTAAAATAATTTTCATAAAATAATTCAGCCACAGATAAATAGCACTTCTGCTATAAGTTTAGAAGCATTTTAGAATATCATAAAGTAATAATTTATTTTATATTGAAACTATAATTCATTTAAATAATTTTGTTATTTTTAATAAAGCATTTTTTACTGTATAACAAAATTTTAATTTTTGAAACTTATAAGTAGCTTATAAACAATAATGAAAGAATATAAATGTTTGCATCACCCATGAACTCTTTTAGATTCATATTGGAAAAATCATAATTAAGTATTGCTATATAAACTGCTAATTTGTTTTTATATAAAACTTTTTCATAAATTATTAGTAATTTAAGAGAGTTATATTTTTTCTAAAATATCTTTTTTTAATAACATCTTAAAATAAATTTATAAATAATTATAATTAAAAATTAATTTTATATTATAGCAAGTTTGTGTCCAATGTGAAGCAGAAAGACTTGCTAGTGTGGCACTTTGTGATAAAGAAACAAATACAGAATGTGTATTTATGCCAGAAAAAAGTCCGAAGAAAAGATCAGATGATTCTGCTAGAGCAGCTGTAATAAAAAGATCACAAACTTTTTCTCCTAGTGCAGCTGTTAACAAACATCAATATATATGTAGAGTAAGTATCTTTCTATAATTTGCATTCAATTTACTGTAGCAAATAGAAACTAGTATTTACGGTAGTCATGTTTACAAAACCAGTTTTAGATCTTTTTGAATATAGATTGTATAATGCAAAAATTGAATTAATGCTTTGTTTTGGCATTTTATTCATACTGTAGAAGTTTATTTGTGTAAAAAATTTTTAAATTTTATTTTTTAGTTAAATCGAAGTGATAGTGACAGTTCTATGCCATTATATCGAAAAGCTGGACCATTTCAGAGAAATTCCTTAGAAAGGAGAAGTCTTAGATGGAAAAAGGTAAATTTATTTGGACTATAAATTTTATAATTTAACTGATTAATGCTTTTTATTATAAAACAAAATAAAACTGTTTTTTTTTTTTTTCTAATATATAATAGTATTTGAACAGTTGCTAATTTTTAACATTAATCTTTATGAAATATCATCATATTTTAATCATAAAATTCTAGATTGAAACAAATAACATTTGTTATTAATGAATAAGATGCAAATTTGTTATAATAATATGTATTATTATAATGGTTCCAAAGTTATGAGTAACTAACTAAATATAAAAAACAAAAGATATCAGTAAAGACTTGTCATTGAAATCATTACATTAATTTGTGTTTTCTTGATATATTTGAATGTTTTTAAAAATATTTTTATTTCTGAATTTATATTCAGAAATAAAAATTATTAATATTTTGTTTTTAATAGTAATAATTATTAAAATTTATAATTAATAATGATAAATTAATTTTCAGCCTCCACCTGTTTGTTCAAAGCATGGCTCAAGTATGTTTAGTTTGCGGGCTGGCCCCATACGTACTTCACTTGATTTGGCACTTGATCTGCAGGCTTCACAGACACGATTGAATCATTTACAAGATGAAATTGCACAATTGAGAGAATGGAAGCAACATTTGGAAGAAGCTAGAGCTAAAGGTAATTAATTCATCTAGTTTTTAAAAATAAATTGGCATATCAAAGAGTACCAATTCACTTAAATGGTTCTATATAAACTCAGTCTACTAAGTATTGTTCTTATTCCAAGATATTTATATATTTTTTGAAATTTCTCAAAGATATATATTTATTGATTTTAAATTGATAGTAAGAGTTACATATGATATATAATGGGTTAAGTAATCAAAAACTTAATAAAATAGTACAAACAGTACATAAAAAATATGTTAAACAGCATAATAAATTTGCAAAATAAACCCGTAATTAGCCATACACTATTTAAAAAAATGCAGAATTATTATTTTTATTTGGAAAAAATTTCTTACAATATTTCTGGCAACAGTTATTGTACAGGCTAGGTAATTAATTTTTGCTTGGATATTTTCTGTAGTTATTTAGAAAAATCAAATTGTACTTTGAAAATCATTAATATTTTTCCTTTCTGTTTTTTGCCAAAATATTCCCTCATGTTTTTTTTTTATATAATAGCAAAACTAAACTTTATGATTGTTAGTATTTTAGTAAGTCTTTTCTATTTTTAAGTTATTTATTTCTTTTAATTATTCTTAATAAAAATTATATTATAAAAACTACCTGAATAAATATTTGGTTCTAATCAGTTGTTTTATAAAGATGGAATAATCATAGACATTCCTGTGCTACCCAATAGCTTGTTGATTACGTTCTGATGCGATTTCTTATCTTTCAGTATTATATATTGTTAATTATTTGATTCCTTCATTTTGGAATTTTCTTATAAAAGGTGATCCAAACTAATTTAATATTAATGTCTTATGTCTAATTTTATGTTAACAAAAATTAGCCGTTAGTCTATTGCCATCATCTGTGGAAGAGCTTTTGCCAGTGATACTAATCACTACTACTATTACTGCTCAATATATATCTTTTCAAGAATTTTTCTGTCTTAATTATCATTGGAATTATGTATATTTCTATTATTGATGTGGCTGTTGATTTCAGAAACAGATAGATGCAATTTTTTCTCTGTTATGACAATTTTGTCTTATTAAGAATTAGACTCCTAACTTATAATTTCAAATTGATATTATTTAGCACACTCAAACCCCTTACCAAATTAAGGTATGCATTCGAGAGAGGAACCATTTTAATAGTAATCTAATATTATATAATGAGTCATAGGATGGCTGTTATAGAAAAATAATTATAGAAATTGAATTTCAGTAATAGTGGTCATGTATTTATTGTTCAAAAGTCAGAAATAAAATAATAAAAATATTCATGTAAATTTTAAGTCATTAAATGCATATGGAAATTATAAGAAAATTTTCATCATAAATTTATTACAAAAATTATAAAAATGAAATTATTGATTTAAAAAAAATATTAGTGTAAATATAATACTGATTTGAAATGGATTAAGAATTATTTTAATTCTTAATCCATTTCAATTCAGTATTTTTTTTAATAATAAATTACATACAATATAGTAAGAAAATTTCTTAATGTTAGATATCATACATTCAAAACTTTTCATGAGTACATAATTTTCTTTCTTCTCTGCTTAAGTTAACTGATATTTGGCCATGGCTTGTACAATAGCTGCTGCCAGAAATGCTAAATTTTTTCCAAATTAAAAGAAATGCTAAAAATTTTTTTCCAAATTAAAATAATAATGTTGCATTTTCTTTAAAAGTATATGCTTAATTATGGGTTTATTATGCTGTTTAATAAATTTTTTTATATATTGTTCCTATACTGTTTTATTATGTTTTTTATTACATCATCTACTATATATCATATGTAATGAGCATAAACATCTTGCCCTACACCAAAAAGAAAATATATTTCATTTAATTCTTGTTAAAATTGAAAGACAATGATGCCACCAGTTAAATTGGTAACATGGCAGACGTGGATTGTCATAGATATTAGATAAAATAATAATAAAAATGTAATTGATGAAAATTAAATAACTTTCAGTAATAAAAATAATCATTACTGTTTATATCAAAATTTTTTAATAAAATATAATATTGATTTAAACATTTCATATGTATTTATCATGTTTATTAATATAAAATTTTAAAAATACTATTGTTCGTTCTCTTAAATATTATTTATTTAAATTATAAAAAAATCATTATATAATTATGCAATTTATATAAGCATTCTAGCATGAAAGAAAAATAAATTAGGACAAAAGTTAAAAGAAATATAGATAGTTCTTGACTTGTAATAAAGTTCAGTTTGAACCTCGTTGTTGTAAGTCATAAATTCCCAAAATTTATGAATTACTCAAAACTAATGTTTACTAAGATACTATACGTTATCTTAATATACATAAAGAACACAAAATTAAAAGAACCAGATATATGTGGAAAGAGTCCTTTTTTTGTATCAGATGCATGAGTACAGGACTCAGGCCCATGGAATTGCACTGACCAATCTGAATATATTGATTGCATTATCATTGTAAATATGAGTGGTAGTGAGTCAAGGACTATCTGTATAATATGATATTTTAGATAAATTTAAAAAAAAATTACAATAGAATTTTAAATTGTATTTGCAATTTTCTATATATTTCCAGTTCATTAGATAGATTTTTCAAATTCAGATCCTTCAGGATCAAATATCTTATTAATAATTTCTATTTCACTAGAAATGATAATTAAATTTTTCACAATCAAACTATTTTGTTAGATTAATTTTTTCAAATTTATTGTGTTGTTTAATAAAAGATGCCATTTATTAATTTATTCTTCATTGAAAAAAATTAATATACAAAAACCAAAAGAAATACTTATCTTTATTTGAAAGTCTTGTTTATTTAAGAAAATGAGAAAGTAATTATTAGAAATTTTTTTCATTATTATTATCTAGAAACTAAAAAACAGGAGTATTTTATACAATCTTCTAATATAGTCATTTAAATTTTTAATTTAGGAGACCAGGAAATTCCTCTTTGGTTAAATGAGAATGAAAAACTACAGCAAATTCTTGCTACAGTCAATAAGGAGGTAACAAAATTAGTGTTTATTTATATATATTTGTAGAAATGATTAGAAATTCTCTAATGATAAAGTAATGCATTAAACTTTTAATTTACATTATTTATTGGTTCTTGATAATCTCAATATATTTTGAAATTATTTAATTCAAAACTTGGTTTCGAATAGTAATGAATGGTTTCCAATTCAATAGCAAATCTTTGACTATTATATGATGAAATTTAAAAATTTATTTTTTAGACTGACAATATTTAAGAAAACTTCTATAGCATTATCATATCCATCTACATGTATTGGTACAACTTTTCTAGATAGATTTTCACAAAATTTGATATGTTCTTTACAGAATGCGATGAAAATTCAATTTTAGTCAAAATCAGATTATTTTAATGACCACTAGAATAATTAAAATTTTAAAGCTTTTCTGTCTGTAGTGTCCAACACTACAGACAGAAAAGCTATCATTGTTATAACATAACAATGATGAACTCTCTGTAGAGATTTCAAATATGTTCTCATTTTTGTTATATATACATTTGCTAATTTTTTTATATAGTAATACTCCACTATAAAATACTAATTAGAATCAGAAAATCTGTATGTTAAGTAAATATGGAAATTACAGATTGACATGAGTATCTAATGAAGTCTACTTTTATGAAATCAAATATATTCTAATTGATACAGAATGTATTACAGATCAAAATGCATTTCAGTTGGTTTATGTCCCTGATCCAATGATAGGATATATGGAAAGGGTCCTTTTTATGTATCTGATTCTTGTAATTTTGTGTTCTTTATGTTTATTAAGATAATATATAATATCCTAGTAAACATTAAAGATGAGAAATCCATAAATTTTGGGCATTTTTGATTTCCAAGTGTTCCAACATACAACAGTGGGTTTTGAAACTGAACCAGTTTGTAAGTTGAGGACTATCTGTATACTATTTTAATTGTTTGATTGCCTATTTAACCTCATAATTTCAACACTCACTTTTATTTGATTCAATAGCTTTAAGCATGATGATGGCAAATATCTTTGTTCATGACATAAAAATAACTTTGACCAGTGTCTGATTTCTGGCAAATTTATATATAAATAAGCTTAACTACTTTGTAAAAATGTTATTTGTCACAATTAAATTACATATTTCAGTTTTATTTTTCATTAATGTTTTACCATGAAGAAAAGACTATTTATTGGAATTCCCATTAATGACAACATCATTTATATAAAATAACTACAGCTTGTCAAATTTTTACACTGAGATGATTATTATTATTATTATTATTATTATTTTATTTCATATTTTGATTATAATTAAAAAAATAATATCATCACTTCTGAAATTCCATCAGTTTACTGATTTATTCATATAATTTTTCTGCTTTTCTGTATTTTTATAATTGGAAGTACAGGAATACCTTGCATAGTGCAATATATTGAAATATATTATATAGTTTTGGATAAAGCAGGTTTTGGTCTAACATGGTTTTATTTTTACACACATCAACATTCGCAACACTGATCGCAACCCTCAAGTGCTGCAGGTGACAGTTGAGAGTTATATTTATGCAGTAGTTTTTTGATTGGCTCTCATGCAGGCATGTTCTTTCCTCACAGCATTTTATTATTTATATTAATATTAGTATTTAATATTCTTTTATTATTTAAGTATGACTGAAAAGAGACATTGTTGAAGTAATAAAAATGCGCAAGTGGTTGACATTAGAAAAGAAACTTGAAATTATAAAATGTCACGAGAATGGCACTTTGTTTGCTAAAATAGCACATGAGAATTCAATTTAAAATAATTTTCTTTGTTATTTAATTAATAAATATAAATATTTGTAATAAACAAATTAAATTGAAATCCATTATAAATAGATCTCAAACAACGCAGTTTTGCATAGTGCAGACACTTCTTGGAACCAATTAACCATGCTATGCAAGATATTCCTGTCTTTATCATTCAGATTTAAACAATAATGTATTATTTAAAGCTAGATTAAGACATTAAAACAAAATAATATGTCTTAAAGTTGAAAAAATATATCATCTACTTATGTTTTGTTGCATCTATTAAGAAAAAATATTTTATTATGAAGAAAATATAAAAATTATGGTATACTATATTATCGATACTAACTTCAGAATTCACTTGCATTGTGCCAGGTTTTGAATGTGAAAAATTTAGTTGTTTTATCAGTACATTATAGCAAGTGTCTATATATTATAGGAAGAATGGATAATAACAATGGAAATACATTAAATCAGTGGTTTCCAAACTTTCTATATCTGCACCTCCTTTTTTCATAAAAAAAATTGGTATGCCCCCTCATTTTCATAGCAGTCTAATTTTATAAATACTTTCTACTTTCAATTTAATGCTACAGAACAATATACCATATTTTGTATAAATAAAGTTTTTATATATTAAAAAATATATATTAGTGTAATAATTTTTAATTCAATTAAACAAACTTACATAAAAATATATTAAACATGTATTCTATTTTTCAACATAATATTTAATGCAATAGATGGCTTGTTTTTCAGCACATATTCTCTCAGATTGGGGTATTATGGAAGATATCACTAAATGAGATCATTATTTTATCTTTAAAATAGCTACCACAGAAAGTTTCCAGATATATGGATATATGTACTGTATTTATAACTCTTTTGCTGATTCATTTTTTTTTAAATTCTTGTGAGCCCTTGTGAGGGTTGTGAGGGGTCTGAGTGAATTCTTGTGAGGGTTGTGAGTCTATTGCAAAATAGACTCACAACCCTGTAGTGGGGCACGCCCCACAGTTTGGAAAATACTACATTAAGTGATATATTGTTGTACCATATAAATTATTGTTACATTATTATTATTTATTTGGACTGGAAAACTTCTTAATGTATTAAACAACAGAAAAGAATCAAATATAATTATTATAAATTTTTGTTAAACACCAGTATTATATACAATGCATTTTTATTTTAATTAAATTTATAATCTTGTTAAAACATTCAGCAGAATTTGAAAGCTGATAAAATTAGCTTAAGTTCTTTTTAATTTCAAGCACAGTGTGAGTTTTCATTTTGATTATTCAGTAGTAAGACAAATAGATGAGAAATTAATTAATTTCTAATTAATTGTCAATTTAAGATTTTGAGGAACAAAATTTCAAATTGTTTATATTTTTAATTAATAGTTTCAATTTTTATTACAAAAACTATAAGTTATGTCAGGGATGAGCAACACGTGGCCCGCGGGCCGCTTGCGGCCCGTTTAACATGTTTATGCGGCCCGCCAAGCATTTCTAAAATTGAATTTATTTTATTGACTTTCTCCAATTCGCGATTATCTGGCAGACATTTGGTATAAACATTATTCTTTGATTTATTATTATGATGGACAAAGTGCCGATTAAAGGCGGCGCAGGCTCTTAAATACCCGTGACCTTCCTGACCCTTATTCCAGGGCTGAGAACAAAGTTGTTTATTTCTCGAACATTCGTCGAGACAGGTGTCCAATTCGCGATTATCTGGCAGACATTTGGTATAAACATTATTCTTTGATTTATTATTATGATGGACAAAATTCGCGAGCTCCAACTGTCGTTGTATCTCTTTTCGTTTGTTTTAATAAAACGTCTCCTCTTTCCTTGGAATTTTTCCGACTCCGTCTCCGTTCGGGGGGGGTCAATTCGTGACCCTTACAATGAGAATAGTTTGATGACATGATGCTGGACAAGTACTAGATGAGAACAGGAGAATTTAAGAGAATTCTACCTAAACTGATGGGAGCAGATAGCTTATATACAAGATGAGTCCAAACTCAAGGCACAATGTGGGCACATGGATGAAATGAGATATTCATATAAATCTTGTGATAAAACAAAGTAATGGCCAGATGGCATATTGCTTCCTCTTCCTATTGCTATCTTGTTTTCTTCATTTGACAGCTAATTCAAATGCGGGTTCAAATTACCAGAGATATGGTGGGAATTTTTATTTTGAGAAAACTGTTAGGGGATGCCTTCAATAACTTTACATAAATACACAGAATGCTGTAGTAGTACATTTGGCTTACAAACAAAAAAGAATGATTTCTGAATTGTACATTGGCAATTTTTTAGGTAAGATTTGAATTTAAAAGTTTGTAAAATTAGTTGTAAAATCATTAAAAAATTCCATTTGTAGGCATTAGTGTCAAAAGGGAATATATAAAAATTATATTAAAAATAAGTCGTTTATAAAAATCAGAAGGTAGAAACCTTAAAGTGGGAATTGCTTTGGTACCCAGGTAGGGCTAGATTTTTCTAGAATATTAATAAATTGAATTATAGTAAAAATAAATTTTCCTTTTTGTTAGTGAATACTTTAAGTGGAAATAATAAGAAATGTATAAAAATCATTGTAAGGAAGGAATAGGATTGCCAACGATAGTACAGGTATTTCTTTTGAATTTGGAAATAGTTTTTATAAATCTTTAATGCGAAAAAATAAAATATTTGGAACTGTTTATTATAAGGGATTGGCAACATTGAAGAAATTGGTTTTATAAAGTGGCAATTTGAAATTTTGTTTTAAAAGAGAAAATTTTGGAGAGAGTATTTTTAAGCATGATTGTAAACCTAAAGATTCACAACAAATTGTAACTGAAGAGGGCCTATGGGCCAAAATGCATTTTACAATTGTGAACATAAATTTTTATAAAATATTCTAGTATTTGTTCCCATTGCCAAACATGCACTGAGATGTCAAGTGACTTAAAGTTCTGTTGTTAAAAAAGAGACAGATTTAGGAGATTTTTTTTCCTAATTTAAACGATCATATATATCACTTCTAAATTTTATTATTCAGCTAATTCAAAGTTAAGATGTAACACAACTTTAGATACACCTAGCCCTCGATTTGCAAGGCACTCAATTTACACGGTTTCGCTTTTACACGGTTTTTAAATGAAAACAAAAAAAATTTTTTTTGGTTTTATTTTGATTGTTTTGCATAAATAAATTCATAAATTATGCCATTTATAATTAAAAGAGTATCATATTGTTACATTTTGTGGGTTTCCGAGTTCATAGAGATTAATAAAGAGTGAATACAGCTATACAGTATTTTGCGTAGTCCAATTTATTTACACACAAAACAATCTTGTTTCACTATAACTAAATTCAGTACAAAATCCGATAATTATCTCATACAACACTAATATGTGTCTTACTTTCTGCTTACAATTTAATATTGCAAAATAATAGATCGTATTTTGTATAAATCAAGTTCTTATACATAAAAAATATATATTTATTATGGTATAATAATTTTTAATACAATTAAACAAATCTTACAAAAACAACGAAAAATAGAATTTATGTTTAATACAACATAATAATAATTAATGTGATGGGTGGGCTTGTTTTCAGTGCAAATTCTCTTGAATCAGGTGTCATGATAGATATCACTACTCGCAATTCTTTTTCAATCACTAAACGAGATTGATATTTTGTCTTTAAAACAACTACAGCAGAAAGTTTCTGGATACATGTACTGTATTTATAACCCATACATGATTCATTTTTTTCACCACCAATTTGAATTTATTTTTTTTGTCCCAAAAATGATGTTTTTGTTAATTCTTGCCCCACAGTTTGGAAAACAGATGATTAAAAAATGATATAAGTAAAGATTAATAAATATACATTCATCACTTGTCACTGTTTTGATTATTTAATTCATTGCTGTAAGATTGGCAAATGGCCAAATCTTCATAGCTGTGGCAGGTTTACTAGTTTTCAAAAACTTCCAACTGGTGAACACCAATTCACATTTTCAAACTTTGATCTTTTTTAACAGTTCTTAAAATAGAATTCAATAATCTTTTATTACAGTGATACTATTTAGATATAAAAAATATATGGCAGAGATAACTAATTAGTAAGCAAATTAGTTATGCTAAGCAATATCAGTGGTTTACATTGTTATACAACTAAATAATTTCAAAACTGTGCAAAAGCATAGTTATTGAAATTATTTATATAAATTAAATATTAAATAATAATAAATTAAATATTT
>AYEL01069519.1:0-38400 GCA_000484575.1 Olivierus martensii
TTTTTTTTTTTTTTTTGTTTTCAATCTTTTATACATTTTTCTTCTTAAAATATGATACTTTTTAAAGACGAAGTTTTGATAGATTACAAGCAATTTCTGCAGAATTTATTAGAGTAAAACATAATATATATGTATATAAAATTAAATAATTTCGCAGAAATGAAAAATAAATTACTGAAACTAATATAAATATATTTACTTTAATTAAAAACTAAGTTAAAAATTCCAAAGTAGAATAGTAGCATATATTAGAAATTTAATTTAATTTAAAATTCTAATTTCAAGTTTCGTATGGTAATTTTTGAAGAAATTTATTAGTTTTATGGAGCAATTCAGATTGGAATGTAAATATTTATGAATTATGAAATATTTCGCTTTGGAAATGAACCAAAATTCATAATACAAAACGATATTTTTATGACTTTATATCTATTTTCGTTTTAAGATTATAATTCGCTTAATCTTGCGAATTAAATAAAACTTTTTCGTGTTTTAAACGTTCGATAAGATGGTTTACTTAATTAATTTTTGATTCTCTGAATACAGAATAGAAAACGGTGACGTTAAAAGCAACAAAACAATCCTCAATTATATTTACTCAGTGTAGTGGGTTTAGAAGACAAATTATAGAGGACAGACGTCGTCTGGGTTATTTCTAGTTGAACAATCTTATTGATTTACTTAACTTATCTCCTCTAACAAGAAGCTTCTTTAATCCAGTTTGACGTTATTATCACCGCATATAATGTCGTATGCTGACATAGTTTGAAAAATAACTAATAGTAAAATGCGTTTATGTGAGTTAATGGATTGTATTCTTCATGGTCGAATTTAAATTTAAATTACTACAGAATTATTCCTTTTTTAAACAGATAAAAGAATATAGTTTAAGTAAATTTATTCTGGTGCTATACGAAAACGAGAGCATAAATTTTATGAAAACTTTTAATTATAATTTTGGTGGCAATTTGAGAAAATTTACATTTTGTAATCATTTCAAGTTAATTACGTTTACATTTTATAATAAATCCAATCTGTCAAGACATAAATATATTTTATGTAATGTATATTCATATCGAATTTGATGTAAAAATTAGTTTATTAAAGCGATGATCAATATTAAACTTAAGGAAGACCTTCAAACTTTTCTACTTCATATGCTGCCTGACAATATATTTGAGATAACTTTTATTGATTGCATAGAAATTTTCATGATTATTTACACAGGAAATAATCCTTAATTTTTAATCTCATTTATTTATTTATTGATTTATGATATATAATATTTATTTATATTTCAATTTTGCGTCATAATTTTATAAAAATTCATGTAGTTTTTCTTATATTATTAATATATAAAACTATGAAATAATTATTATTACTGTATATTTCTTTACATAAACAAATTTTATTAAATTAAAATTTTTACTATTCATTCATTTATTTTTTGAAATCGTTATTTTTTATTGTTCACCTAACTTCATATATTCTAGCCGACAATTGAGCATAAAATATATACAATTAACAAAAAATAACATCAAAATTGAGTAAATCAATATTTATTGAGAGAATCCCGATCATATTTTATCATCTATTTAATTTTATATTTTAATATTCACCACATTATTCTGAGAATTGATTCAAATTTTTATTATAAGCATCACATTTTTTAATTTTTGTTTGATAAAAATTTTACATTCATATCTTTATTTATTTTATTTTATTATGTCTTCTGTCTGCTTTATCGATTTCTTTTTGTCAACACGAAAGAAGATGAAATTTTTGTTATTTTCTTTCTATTAATAATTAATGAAACGTTAATACGAAATATTAATTGATAAAAATTATTCGAGTGTTTAACAATCATTATCCGCGTATAAAAACAGCAAGAATATTCTTACAAGAAATAAAAGCAGCAAGAAAACTCTTGCTGAGAACAAATAAATCCGTTTGTATGGCCATAAAAAAAGTGATGATTGTTTCCTCGTCTAACCGAGAGCCACATCTCTCATTTTATGTTGTTTTCTGTATACGTCGAGTTAATCTAGTTCTTCAAACATGTAACATAAGATACATTAATTTGAAGATTGTTTTTGTAATAATAAAGAATTTTTTACAATTTATATTTTAAAAATCATATGAGAAATATTCTCGACGATTTAAGGAACAATTATTTGTTTGCATATACAATATCATTTTATATGATCGAATTAATATGTAAACAAAAATATTCTCATTGATTACAGGAACTATTATGCAATATTTGTTGCTTTACCTGATAGAATCATGTACAGGCCAACAAACTTCAACTTTTGATAATTATAGACTGAAAATCCAATTTACAAAGTGCAAGAGTTTGCAAATTTATTGTTATAAATTAACGAATGAATCAATAACTTAAGTGTGTTATTTTTAATTCTCCACATTACATTTGAGAATAGAAAAAAAAAACAATATTTTTGCTTTTGTATATTTAAAATTAATTAACTAATTAAAAATTATTTAAATTGAAATGCTGGATTAATTTTTTTATTTATTGAAACATCTACTAACCTACAAAAATAAGCGAAAACTTGACTTTACAAATGATGGCAATTACCGGAACTCTTAAATTTCGTATATAAAATATTTTTATCGATTTATACTGATATAAAAAAATCGAACTGGTTAATCGATTACAATTAGAAACAGAAATTTAATGATGAAGTTATAAATATATATATAACTATTAACATATTATAAAATCTAACTTCAGATATCTACTGTATATTTAAATCGATTTTATTAATATAAAAGATGATTAATATACTGTACTGTATAGCAATAAGATATTTTTTTAGAAAAATATAAAATCTGTTTCTAATATAGAAAAGGAATTCATATTCTGAATGGATTGAGATATTTTTCCAACTATGTAGCTCATTCCTTTGGGATAATATGTCACATGTTTTAGTGAGAAAATAAAAAAAATATATTCTTTTATTCCCTTGATATTTTCTGAATTTTGCAAACTACTATTGCAAATAAAAGAAATATAGTTCAAATATTAAGTACAAGTTTTTAAACTTCTTAAAAATCTCATTCTTTATTTATTCGATAATATTTTTATTCTTGTCTCTATCTATTATATGAAGTTTTTATGAGTTTCTTTGTTTGTCAATAGTATTTTTCCGTTACAGCATTAACTCTAATTTTCGAGAGCTATTAAATTAGTGTAGTGATTAATTAAAAATCCCTTGATAAATAAAATGGATTTTAAAATTATCAGAATTTTTTTTTTGTTTTTCAAACTCACATTTCAGTGAATATTTTTATTATATTTTCTATTGTAATTTAATATTATTTTAAACTATTGATGAAATAATAGTTTATGAATATTAATTTAGAGAATTATTTACAGTTTATAGTTGAAGAATTCCTCTAAAATTTATTGCATAATAGGAAGTGTTTGATGCAATATACGGTTTTACATGATCGATACATAAACAGAGATATTATTGTTGGTTTCAGCAACTTTTATGCAACATTTGACTGTATCGTATATATTTCTTTACATGATCGATACATAAACAGACATATTATTGTTGGTTTCAGTAACTTCACACATGATTTCAGATTTTTGCAGCTTCCATTGCTGTTATAAGTGTTGGCCCTATGGACATCTAGCTAAGCAATGTAAAGCCAATGTAATCTGCCCAAACTGTGCAGCTACTGGCCATGACTCAAGTCAGTGCACAGCATTATAAGTGATAAATAAATTTTTTTATTTATCACTTTTAATGCACTTTATTTTTTAAATATAAAAATAAAGTTTTTATATTTAAAATCTTATTTATCACTTTTAATTATTTTAATACAACAAATAAAACAAATATATTGAAATAAAATATTTATTCTTTTATTTTGAAAACCCAAAGTTAGAAAAAACAATAGACTGGTTACAAACTCATAAGTTACAGGAAATGCTGATTGATTAAAAAAAAGTTAATGTGAATTTGGCATTGTATGCTCTCAATCTTTTTAAATTAGTCAGGGTGAATAAAAAAAGGACAATTGCAGACAATGCAGACAATCATCAAAATGATCATTTGTAATTTGGTTTCTTGACTTTTTTATGACATTCATAAAAAAAGCAGATTCTGACAAGTATGTCGATCCAAAACATGATAGAATTTTTTGCACAATATCAGTTAATAAATTCAATAAAAATATATAAACTGCTTAACCTCTAATTACAAAGTTCAAATAAAAGGAGCACATTCAGCAGTGTAATTTCTCAACATAAACTTTAATTAAAACAAAAACATTTTCAGTATTCTAGATACCATTTTTAGTTGAAAATAATAAAGAACAAGAAGAACTACAATCGATTTTTAAATATAATCGAACATAAAATTAATTTAAAAATGTTAACATCAGAACAAAAAAATAAAAACAAATAAAATACAACTAATTTAAAAACCTATATCTAAGGTTTTTTCTATAATAAAGATAAATATTTATGTATGTTAAATATTTTTTCTAATAGCATACTTCCATGCTGGGCTCAACTCGTCCACCTGCCTAATATTAATGATATTAGCTGTTTCATTAGATTTCAAAATTTCAAGTTTTTCTTTTATGGGTAGAAGAAATAAGGTCCCACTAGAAGAAATAAAAGAGAATAAAAGAAAAGCCTACATTGGGGTAACATCGAGGAGTTTAGAGAGAAGAATCGAGGAACATATAAGTGACATCCAACATGCTAGGCTTACGACGTCGTTAGCAACAGAGGCATCTAATAGCGATATTAGTATAAAATGGGACGAAGTGGAACGAATTAGACCAGTGTCGCATAATACGCAGCCAGTGATAACGGAAACTTTGGAGATAATGAGAAGGGTAAAAAAAGAGATTTTAATTAACGATAAAGTGAACTGGGAGCTACCCCTGGCTTGGAAGTATGTTTTAAAGAATAATTAAGAATATTAGGAAGATAGTAGGACTATAGAACTAGGCCGATGTGTACTTGATATTATATAACTGTTTATACTGCATTTAGGCTAATTATTGTATAAAAAGTTTACTATGTGGTAGTGTCTTTATAATAACATCATAAGTATAGTTATTTGGTAAAATAATTTTATTATTTGTATATATAATTTTGAATTTAAATTGTTATTATAGTTCGTAAAAGAATTTTTTTGAATTGTTAATAGAACATAAACGATGTATAGAATGATGTTTTGGTTTGAAAAGTAATGTATTCTAGAGAACCTGATGAGGATGTAGTACACCAAAAACATTTGTTATAAATAAAGAATTGTGTTAACTAACTGCTTGAAGTGCTGTTAATTAGAATATAACTTATATAGGTAGTAAAAGCAGCAATAATTAGAAGGTTATATGGTGATGTTAATAACCCCTCCTGCAGCCCTAATTTTTATATCTAGAAAGTCCATTTCAGATTCACTCACTTGTGTTAATTTAAGGGTGAATCCGTATTGTTTTCTGGAAAAATGCTCAATAAGATCATCAGCTTTGTGGTTATTTTTCCAGAGGATAAAAATATTGTCCATGTACCTGGAATAAAGTGAAAACTCATTCGTAAGGCTATGGTGAAATTGTTTCTCAACCTCCTTAACAACTATTTTGGCTAAAATCCCGTCCATGGGGCTACCTATAGAGACCCCTTGAAGTTGTCTATAAAAAATTCCTCCGAAACTCAAAATATGATTCACGACAAATTAAATGTGTAATAGCACAGAGGAGTGCCGGATCTTGGTGATCTTCCAGTGTATGCTCAATGAGAAATCTGTAAAATAACAAACATGTGGCATTCAGGTTGAGGGAGGGGTACAGTGACTCAAAATCCAAAACTGTCATAACTTCATCCTCTGTGAGGTGCTCCTGCATTAAGCATTCTAGAAAATCACAAGAGGAGTTAACACTGTAAATGTAATTAGCTAAAATACTATTACACCATTTGGCAAGATATTTTTTTAGGTTATAAGTTGGGGATCACATTTTTTCAACAATGGGTCTAGCTGAGGGGGGTTCTTTATGGGTTTTAACATAGGCGAAAATTCTAGGACAGGCCGGGTTGATAATTTTAGTAGTATTAATAAAATTAGGTAAATTAGGGTGTTTAAGTAGCCTGTTAACTTTCATTGCTAAACTTTCAGTGGGATTTTTAGTGATTATTTCGGCTTTAGAATCATGTATATACTGCTTTATGTAGTTGTCGTATGATTCTTTCTTGAACATAACAAGTCTTCTAGATTTATCGTCTCTTGTTATTGTTAGCTGCTGATCTGTGATCCATTTTAGGGTTTGTCATACTCTCCTATCATGTACAGATAGTCTTTCTGCAGGTGGTTCCAGGGTTCGGAATCCTTTCTTACTGCATTCGTTGGTAAAGACCTATCTCAATTTCTCAGCTTCTAGTTCATCACAGGATTCAATCAGTCTTTCAATACTGGAAGATATACCAGTTTTTAAAGACTGATTGAACCCTGGGGTGAAGAATGTGGAATTTAATATAATCTTATGTCTACCATGTTCAATCAGAACAGATGTGAGTGAGCACATTTAATTGCATAGTTGTGCGTAATCAACTATCAGTTGAGGAACATGATTTATATAAGAGAGTAGATCGCTGAATAACTTAGTATAGAAAAGTAGCTCACATAGTAAAAAAGGTTGAACACTACTGCTCTATGTTAAAAAAACATACAAGGAATGCACTTTTGAAAAGAAGTAAGTGTTTGTTGATTTCACTGGATATAAGTTCTGCATTTGACAGGGCAAGGATTCCAAAAATTTTATACAATTTGAGAAGACATAGGTGCCTACGTAATTTGTATAGACCAGGGGTCAGCAAACTTTTGAGATGAAAGAGTCAAACTTGTTCCTCACAACAATTTAAAAATTATTCGAGAGCCATAAATATATTTTTGCAAATAAGGAAAATTTAAAGTAATATTATACTAAGCTATAATATTAATTGAGCCATTTATTTTGAAAGTGGCTTAAGTCCATTTGTTTTTAAATCGAAATATTTAAGGATTCACGTCTGAATCAGTTTAAAAATATTGGTTATTGATAACATGATAATATAATGTTTTTGCATTTAGAAAAATATGTGTGAGGCCCACGGCCCGCAGAGCCCGCAAAATAACGAATGAGTGGTTCTCAACAGGCAAATGGCATATGAGCGGTATGTGTGGCGTCGATAAGGATGAGTAGGAGATGCTAGACACAGACGGACTCGAGTTACATGATCCCCCATGTTGTGCAAAAAAGCGGTTAGCTCCTTCGGTCCTCCGATCGTTGTCAGAAGTAAGTTGGCCGCAGTGTTATCACTCATGGTTATGGCAGCACTGCATAATTCTCTTACTGTCATGCCATCCGTGGGCCACCTGTAGAGTCAATCCTTCATTCTAACTTTTACCAACTCTCATAGGTAAATCCCAACAATTACTAACATCTCTTGGTAAAAGCCCAAAGTTTAAATATTTTATTAGATAATTCATACTTTTATCAACCCATAATGATAAATATTAGGATTTAAATGTCTATGAACTTTTATAATAATGATTAAACATACCACAAATGCAATGGAAACCCAAAAGTCATGAAACACAGATCTGCTTAAAATTAAAATTTGTGGTATCAAATATTTATAATTCTCTTTTCGGAATATTTGTATTTTTAGTACTTTTTGTAGAAATATTTATTATTGTAATAATATCATATCATTTAAAAATGTGAATTCAAGTATTATAATCACACTTCTTGATTTTTCCTTGTTTTATTGCACCTAATTACATCAAAATTGAGAAAATGTTTGTTTTTGAAACAAATATTGGTATTAATACAGTATCCCAATTGCATAAATTAAAAATATTGAAATACCAGCATTAAAATCTTAACCAGTATTGTGATCCTACACTACTAAATGCTATTTTAGTATGATAACAAAATTGTTCTCAATTCAGAATTAAAAAATTTATTTTTTACTATTTAAAAACAGAAATAAAATCATCAAATATTTCTCCTAATAATATTTGCAGAGACAGTATTTATTAATTTCAAATTTTATACATTGACTCACCTCTACCTCTTCCTCTATCTACAGATCCACCACGACCTCCTCCTCTTGCAATACCAGAATTACCACCACCACCCCCTTTTCCAGTTAACCGTAATACAACGTCACTGTTTACACATCTGGACCAAGACCTCTATAAAAAAAAAGTTTTTTTTTGTAAATGATTTCCTTTTTTTAAATCAAAATCTAGATCTATTTAAATACTGCTATTTTATTCAATTTAATTTAGTACAATTTGATGTTGAAATTTATATTTATTCATACTTTAAGACTTATTCATAGAGATACTATATTTTAATAAGTATATGGAATTTTTTCCACAATTCTTGGGATTAAAGATCTAAGAGATTTTCTGAATAAGAGATTTTCCTAGAATTTGCAATGTTATGCAAAAAATCTAATAAAAAACATTTAAAAGTACAAGCATATCTCATTAATATAGTGAATTTATAGTATATTTCATATTATTGCCATAAGAGCAAATCACAATCTTTTATTCACATACCAATGCATATAAAAACCTAAAAATATATTTACACTATCATTTATTAAGTGTACAATAATGCAAAGTCTAAAAACAAACTTGAGCATAAATAACAAAATAATGCAAGTCAAATTAACCAAATAATACCATAGCCTTAATTCAAAAATAATTGTTAGAAAAATATAATTTAGACTTTGTCCACTAGGAGAAGTTTGGCTGTATTGTTTAGTTAATTTGAAATGGTTATACCCCTAATGTTTATTAGAGTGATGCAAGTCACTAAAATATCTATAAAACTGCTTAGTAGTTCTGAAAAAGTTATAAAAAAATAAACAGAATAGAGCAGTATCCAAAGTAATCAGTTAATTCCAGTTAATTCTATTACTGGAACTAGAACACATATCAGCAGAATGGTGCACTAATCATTTAAAAAATTATGAATATGTTACAATGTCATCTGAAGACTTTCCGAGAAAAGTGAGAAACAAAACCTATAGGCCAAACAAGAACCTTACAGTGTATGATTTTGAAAAATTGTATCCTTCATTATTAATAGCACAAAGTGCCTTTCCTTTTACAGATTTCTATTGGAGCATCCTTAATATTATTTCTAATTTAATTAACAAAAACAATTTGGAAAATGTATAGACTGCATGGCTATACGCTATTAATGATTGATGAATTAATTATATATACGAGGTATATAAATTAAGTAATGAGACCAATTTTCTAGTGTTCGATCTGGCAACACTGGGGATGCGACACGTAGAGGGTAGGCAGGTAAACATCTGATATATGTCCAGTACAAGTTTGAACACGCTAGAGTTGTTGCGCTTCCGTAGTGAATTTTTTTGTGAGAAAGGTTTTTTAGCAAAGGCCACTTTCACCCAATATCGACGATAAAATTGTCAGGTTTGCTAAGTTACGATCGGGTGAGAAGTGACGTTTTCCAGCGGCCCTAGCCCTCGGACCACACATATGTAATTTACTGACCCAATCAGCTTAATAAACATTATTTAAAAAGTAAGATGTTTTTGGTGGCCATAAATGGACTTAAGCCACTTTTAAAATTAACAAAATGACTTATTTAATTTTTGAAAAAGCATAAATCCCTTGAAAAGAAATACAATAGCCTTAAAATAAATAAATAAAAAAAATCTACAATTTTGTGTTATAAAAATAAAACATTTATTCACTTTTAATAGAATTATACAGTCGAATTATATCTCTGTATATTCCTGATTCTTGAGAAAAATTCTTATAAAATTAGAGGGAACTGAAAAAGATTCTGTGAATTTGTAAAAATTTCATAATGATACATTAATTATTTTGGCCCTGCAACGTCTTCGAGTCAATAAACTAAGCAGATAAGTCATATGGTTTAAACGTGTCATTTCTCCTAACTATATTTTAAAAATAAAATTATTGGAAACTAATCAAAAATAATATTTAAAACATGCATATAAACCTAACACATAGATCAATAAATTGTACAAAAATCATTCATTTTGTAATAAAAAGAATAGCAACAACAGAAATTTTGTTGTTGCTATTTCGACAGCGTAGAAACGCAGACGTGCCGCAATTCGAACATTTTAAAAAATGCTTCGAATTAAAAATATAAAATAAATTTTCATAGTGAGAGATTCCTGATGTGATAGATGCATCCGAATTGGATCGATGCCAAAATTCAGTGTGTTCGGTTTGAAGAAAAACTCACGGTATATACAGTATTAACTGTAGTAATGAATAAATTTTAATGAGCAAATTTTGCACACAAACATAATATTCATTTATTAATTATGGTACAACTAAGTGGTTTGATAGGAATGCTATTATTTAAACTATTGTTTCGATCACTGTAAAATAACTAAAATCTCGCAAGATAGAGGCTTTGACTTGATCACTGTCCTTGTTTCTTGTAAATGTGTATCAGTCACAATTTTGCTATAGTTTGACTATGTTGAGTTTGACAGATATAGTCTGATGAATTTGTGAAGGATTATTTTACATAGATCCTGCTATGTTCCTTGTACCCATAGGAAAACATGGGATTCTTAAGCATGTGGAGAAGAAGCAAATCAGTTATTTATCTAATGAAAACTTATGCTCTAATATAGTCTGTTCATCTGCTGTTATTTTATTATATTTATGTTTTACATAACTTGCAAGCTCTTGCCTCACTAGCTTCCTCTGTGTTTTTTTTGGAGAGGTTGCATGCATAATGGATAGTGTGGGAACACACTTGGTATAGCATTTGGAACTAACTGCCTGGTTTTCAGCCCAGTGTTATAGTTCAATGGTACAAAATGGAGGCTACAAACCTGTGCTCCATCGCCTGTAGCCATGGATGTGAATTTTGTCTTCATCAACTACAGCAAAGATTAAAAAAATGAATTTTTAACTATGACATTATTATTACACACTATTAAGTTTAATTATAACATTAACAATTAAAAACAGCAAAGAAAAATAAGCAGTGCTGATCCATGGTGTCAATGTGGTTCATCAACAGGAAATTCGTGAAAACTTAACTATAGATTTTTTTTGGATGAATCAGATGTGCAAAATGGAACACTATAGTGGACCATTTTTAAGCAAACTGTACAAAAATACTCTGATATAAGATAAAGATCTATGCAGGAAACTATACGAGAAATAGCTACACAACAGTAGGAATACAGCACCACCTCCTGGAAATTTTTGAAAACACTGTCCTCGTTTATTAACATGGGTGTAGAGCAAAATGGTTAGGCTTTGTTTTATCCTTGTAGGCTATGTTACTAATAGCTCTAACTCTATAGTTTTAAGTACTAACATCACATTGGTATGGTTAGATTAGTTCTTTTTCTTGCTCTTAATTTAGTATTTCATCTTGGCCTATAATACTCCCTTAATACTCTATTTGAGTGAAACGAGGCAATCAAAACTTAGTCACAAAATTTACCCCACACACAAAAAAAAAAAACATATTCTAAATGCTAATATAGCAATATAACATTCTACATGGTTCTTTATCAACTTAATATCTATAAAGTTTATAACTGATCCACAGTCATGACAACCTCATCATGCTAGTTAAATCAATATTAATTTGAACACAAAAAGCTAATGGATTCTAAATGCTAAATAAAAGAATTAGACTATAAGGTAAAATAATATTCCTGGCATAGTTCATTATCAACTTATTACCATCCTTCAGCTCAAATAAATTGTATTATGTACCGAAATTTCTGAACAATGCCAGCTAACTTTGCTGGTTAATTTATATAATTTAAATAATTTAAATAATTATCAATTTAAATCAGAACTCTCCAAACTTTGCAATTCCTTACTGAAAAATCCTTTATATTTATAATAAACGTTCAATTAGACTGCACCAAACACAAACCAACCACTTAATAACAATACTATCCTTAGAATATGTTATTATTATTTAAATTTAATATTTAAAATATATAATATTTTTCTTATGTCAAAAAATGTAGAAATCATTTAATGAAACTCTAAATGAAGATCTAATTTGATATATATGTCATTTAAAACTAAAATATTTCAAATATTCTTAAACTTGTTTTAATTAAAAAACATTTTTGAAGCTTCCTTTGCATTTTTCCATTTTGATTTTTTTTTTTTCTGAACAATTTTTTTCAAATTTATTCCATATTTTTCTGAATTATTCTATAAAAATAATACATATTACAAATAAATTAATATATTCTCCATATATATCATAGTATAACAATATAATAGAAAGCAATGCAATGGCAAAGTTTTGGAGAACTATATTATGATCAATAAATAAATTAAAAAATTAATTTATATATTCATAGAATAATAATTTTTAGCTCTTTCAAAAATTATCAAATTTTTGCAATATATAATATAGATATTTTATATTTTAATAGTAAAATCATCACTATTTCTTCTATTTTTGGAAGTAGCCTGAAATATATGAATATAAATAAAAATATTTTTAACTGACTTAACTGATTTCTTAGATTCTATTATTGATCATTAGGATCCATTTTATGGTCAGTATGTTATTGATCATACTGACTATTTTGGGAAACCCTGGCTTAAATGAAATACAATAAAAGGTCAATTCAGACCATGGTCAATTATGATTAAGTGAAATGATATCCATGGTTTCACTTAATCATAATTGACTATGGTCTGAAAAAATTAAATAAAGAATTCAGGAATACAGTACAGTAAACATTCATAATTTAAGTTCATTTCATCATATCATGTAGGTATCCTGTCAATATCACACAAGGAGAAAAACAAAAAGAAAAGTAACTGCAGAATAATATTTGAGAGAGAGAGAGAGAGACTACATTTACATAACTTTAATAAAGGAATGAAATCATCCCCAAGAAATCAATTATACCAGGTGTTTTCTAGCACCCATACCACCCTTTTTTCTCAGAAACGCGATGAGATAGGAAGTAGGTTATGTTGAATTAATAAATTTAATTTAGAGTAAAACATAATAACAATGTTCTATTAAATTTTGAATTTAGAGAATAACATAATAGCAATGTTCCATTAAATTTATGTTTGATCCTATAGTTTGTAAATGCTGAAGATAGTTTTGTACTGAAAGTGCTTCTCTAAATAAATAATAGTGTGCATAATTACTGTTGAAATGTGCTTGAGTTTAAAATATTAAACTACTAGAGCATGTTCCAACTACTGTAACACAAGCCAATATGTTTAAAGAGAATTTAATTTGTTATGAATGAAGGATACAATAACCAATTTAATTTGTTATGAATTCTTTTTTTAAATTTAATGAAAGCTTTTATAAGTAGATACATAGTGTTAGATAGTGGATCTTTGAATAAAGTGTTAGCTGAGATTCTCCTTAGATTTATGGGAAAAATGTCTTGACTTCAAAAAATCTATAACTTTATATGTTCACTATGTAGATGACATATTTGTTTCATAGACTCAAGACATAAAGCACCCAGGTTAATATAAGCTTTCATAAACAATAGTATGGGACTGAAGCTAATCCTTGAACAACAGAGTTACATAGATACATTTTCTAGACATATTCCTGAAAGTAAGTGGAAATCATTATGAGAAAAAAGAATACCAGAAACCTACCAATGTCCTAGTCATCATATCA
Source organism: Olivierus martensii (assembly GCA_000484575.1). Classification (NCBI taxonomy): domain Eukaryota; kingdom Metazoa; phylum Arthropoda; class Arachnida; order Scorpiones; family Buthidae; genus Olivierus; species Olivierus martensii. Next base: position 13,714 of record AYEL01069519.1, read on the forward strand.
GCCCAGTCCAGTGATCCACAAACTTATAGAGTCAGCATTCAGATCATTTTTTAAGAGATCAATCACTCATTGCACCAGAGATGAGAATAACAAAAGGTTGAAATAGCTTAGAATTTTCAACTTCCAACCATTCCAACATATGACAGCAGGGTTTGCAACCAAATTCCACTGTAAGGTGAGGACTATCTGTATATGCTGGGTGTGTGGAGTGTAAATATGTAAGAGGAAGGCTGAAGAAAGAGTGAAGAGAACAAACAGATGAGTATCTGAGGATATATGGATTTCAAAGTTTATACAAGAGGCATGTATATGCAGAAAGAATGATTCATAGAAGAAAATGGTATAATATGTAGCGATAGAGACATATTGCATCACTTGATTAGCGATATGAATAGTTTCTCTCTTCTTCAGTAAGGGGGGAAGTACAACATGCCTGTGTCCATCTATTACATGAACACAGACATGTTGTTGTTGTTGTTGTTGTTGTTATTATGACATTTTTTTTTATCATTAACTGATTGTTTACCTAAATTACAGGTAATTCTCACTTAAAAAATTTCTAGATTTACAAGTTTTTTCAAATATGAAGTATCAAAAAAAGTAAAAGTGTAAACTTTAATTGCAATAAATAAATGCTAAACACTCATTAAAGCCATTTTAAACCATGTTCATAGTTATATAATACAATATAATTGTGTTATAGCAAAATCTACATTAACTGCTACAAAATTGGAAAAATCAAAATGGTTGTCAAGTAGTAGTAGTAGTAGTAGTAGTAGTAGTAGTAGTAGTAGTAGTAGTAGTAGTAGTAGTAGTAGTAGTATGCTCTCTAGTTTTATTGACATATTACATAAATAACTTCCATTTCTAGATTGTACCTAAAGCAGTAGTTCATTTATATTAAAATTCATTTACTTATTGTCCATCCACAAAAGCCACGCCTAGCTAAGGTGGATGAGTCCAAATGCGAAAGGGAGAGTTGCAGTTGGTGTAATAACAGGTGGGAATGGTTTCGGTTTCGATTTACTTTTCTTTGCATATTTCTGTTATTTGTCATCTTAGTGTTTTCGCTTACCTTTTTGTATTTGTGATGGCTAGCATAAATCGCAACAAAGCCTTTCGAAGTGGAACAAAAAAATTTTCACAATGTAATTGAATTTTGTGATAGAGAAGCAAAAAACAGTAATGTTTTAATTCCTGTTTCTTATTCCACTAAACGAGCAAGTCATATATGTGGTGTATCGTTGACGACAATAAAAAAAATTTGTTGAGAGTCAGCAGCGCAAGCTGAACCAAGTTTTTTCTCTCTGAAAAAGCGGAGAAAGGTGGACATTCTGCAGATAACTGGAATAGATGATTTCAATTGTGATGTTATTAGGTGTACGGTGCAAGAGTTTTACACCCAAGAAAAGAAAATTCCTTCATTAAACAAATTATTGCCAGTTTTAAAGGAAAAAATCAACTTCACTTGGAAAAAGGAAATATTAAGACAGATTTTACATAAAATAGGATTTAAATGGAAACAAAGCCAAAATAAAAGGAAAATTCTAACTGAAAGAAGTGATATCGTTTTAATGAGAAGGCAATTTCTAAGGAATATAAAAAGGTATCGAGAGGAAAAAAGACCTGTTGTTTATATTGAATAAACATGGGTCAATACAATTTGACATTTGGTAAATGCTGGCAATCGAGTGACATGGATGGAGTTTTTCGAAGTGGAAACGCTTCACATCGAATTACTGTTTTGTGCACAGGTGAATTTATGGGATTTCTACTAAATACTAAACTTATATACAAAGCAAATACGACCACAGGTGATTATCACGGATAAATGAGCTCTACTATTTATGAGAAATGGGAGAAAGAAAAACTTATTTCAAATTTGCCTAAAAATGCTGCTATTGTTATTGATAATGCTCTGTATCATTCAGTCCAGTTAAAACAAGCTACCAAATTCAAGCAATACCAAAAGAACTATTGTGGAATGGCTTTCTATGAATGCTATTCAACATTCACCTGATTAGCTGAAGGCTGAACTTTTAGAGCTGGTCAAATTACATGCTCCTAAAGTAAAAACCTATCGATTTGATCATATGCTAGCAGAACATGGATTTATAACACTGTTTCCCATCATACCACTGCAATATAAATTCGATTGAATGTGTGTGGGCCGAATTAAAAAGATAAGTATACAATATTAATTCCACTGATGATATCAACATGACAAAACTTTTTTAAACAACCAAAGACACTATAAACAGCATATCTGTTGAAAACTGGCATAAATATTGCATGCATGGTAATTAAAATAGAAGCAACTTACTGGGATAAAGACGCAATTATAGAAGAAGTGTGAGAACCACTTTGTATTTCATTGACTGACAGTGATTCAACAACTGATTCAGAGACAACTTACTGGGATAAAGACACAATTATAGAAGTGTGAGAACCACTTTGTATTTCATTGACTGACAGTGATTCAACAACTGATTCAGAGTGTGATAGAACGATTATTAATTAAATGTAAAATTTTTCTTACGTTTTTTTACTGCTCTATGCGGAATTCAGTTACCTTATTAAATTTTCACTATCAGCACTTATGCTAATAGTTTTTTTAGTAAATATTTTACCTTTAATTAACTTATTAAATTTTCACTATCAGCACTTATGAGCAGACCAGTTGCTTCAATCATACCATAAAATTCTTTTACTTTTTTAAATGGAGAAGCGCTTTCGGCTTACTTGCCATCTTCAGCTCCTTAATATAATGTTCGTTTTTACACAGAGAACGTTAATTCTGGAATCAAAGTTCATAATTCTATTCTTTATTGCGGTTCAAATTTGAAACATACAAATATTTAAAAGATTCTTTAATGTTGTTTCCTTTTACATGTGTTCCTAAGATTTCCTTTAAACGCTGGAATTTTAAGCAAAATATACAAAATTAAAAACACAAATAAATGTAATATAATTAAGAAGTATCTATTTTCTACTGTTTATACATTCCTTAAATACTTCATTAAGGGCTTTATGTCCTAATGCGTGTTCCCGTTCAAGGCATACCTCCATGGTTTTTCCAAGCTATTTATTTGCCTGTCGTTAATAATTGTCGCATTAGGCTTACCTTTGTAGATTTGTATTTCTTCTGCTATGAATAGTTCGTGCTTATTATTAACTTGTTTTATAACAAGTTAATAATAAGCACGAACTATTCATAAGTGCTCCTCTTTTGGCCAAGGCTGTGTTTAAGGTTGCATTTTTTATATCTCTTTGGTGTTCAGACCATATACTCTTTTGGCCAAGGCTGTGTTTAATGTTGCATTTTTTATATCTCTTTGGTGTTCAAATAGTCTTTCTTTAAGGTCTACGGGTCACGCCTATATAAAGTTCTTCAATGTTATCATCCAGGTTCTCTAACAGGATGCTGTAAACTCCTGCTTTTTCCGTCTGAGTGTAATCATCTTTAACGTTCCTTAATAATTCGAAGATGGTTGGTGGCCTTTCATATGGAAAAGTCAAGAGAAAGCGCTACTCTTAGTAGAGGAGTTCACCCTCCCAAACTATGGGCTTAAGCTGGAATTAGAATAATGTAGCAAACAAAATGTACATTTCCTAGATGTAGACATAGAAATAAACAGGGCTTCTTTCAAAACATAGGTATTACAGGAAACCAAATAGTGCAACATTAATAATACTGGAGTGGTCTAATGATAAATGGCACCATAAAAAGGCAGTCATAAGATCAATAATAAATAGGGCATACACGCATTGTAATCATCCTGAATCATTTGAAAGGGAAATGCATATAATAATAGATATAACCATAAAACACAGTTATAATGAAAGCTTGATAAATAGAATAGCAAAAGACTTAAAAAAGAAGAGAAATAACAACTTAAATATGAACGAAAGTAGAAATAATAACGTAGAAGATGAACTAACTAACGAACAAACGAATGGATACAAAGTAGTATCGCATCAATTGACAGGTTTTAAAAGTATGAAGAATATCTTAAAGAGAAATAATAAAAAGCCTGCGTATAAAAGGCCACCAACCATTTTTGAATTATTAAGGAACGTTAAAGATGATTACACTCAGACGGAAAAAGCAGGAGTTTACAGCATCCTGTTAGAGAACCTGGATGATAACATTGAAGAACTTTATATAGGCGTGACCCGTAGACCTTAAAGAAAGACTATTTGAACACCAAAGAGATATAAAAAATGCAACATTAAACACAGCCTTGGCCAAAAGAGTATATGGAAAAAACAAAAATTAAATGGGAGGAGAGCAAAGTTATAAAACAGGTTAATAATAAGCACGAACTATTCATAGCAGAAGAAATACAAATCTACAAAGGTAAGCCTAATGCGACAATTATTAACGACAGGCAAATAAATAGCTTGGAAAAACCATGGAGGTATGCCTTGAATGGGAACACGCATTGGGACATAAAGCCCTTAATGAAGTATTTAAGGAATGTATAAACAGTAGAAAATAGATACTTCTTAATTATATTACATTTATTTGTGTTTTTAATTTTGTATATTTTGCTTAAAATTCCAGCGTTTAAAGGAAATCTTAGGAACACATGTAAAAGGAAACAACATTAAAGAATCTTTTAAATATTTGTATGTTCCAAATTTGAACCGCAATAAAGAATAGAAGAATTAACGTTCTCTGTGTAAAAACGAACATTATATTAAGGAGCTGAAGATGGCAAGTAAGCCGAAAGCACTTCTCCATTTAAAAAAGTAAAAGAATTTTATGGTATGATTGAAGCAACTGGTCTGCTGATAAGTGCTGATAGTGAAAATTTAATAAGGTAATTAAAGGTAAAATATTTACTAAAGAAACTATATTGTTATTTTTTTATTCCAGATATATATAATATTTTATTAGATAAAAATTATTGAATTAATATTATATTAAGTTCTGTTAAATATACTTGTTATTTTTTTATTCCGGATATATATAATGATATTTTATTAGATAAAAATTATTGAAATTAATATTATATTAAGTTCTGTTAAATATACTATTTCCAATGTCAATAATCATTTAGCATTCGACATTACCATAAACTTCCATTCAACTTCAGTTATCTTGTGTTAAATTCAACATTAAAATAAACTTCCATTCAACTTCAGTTATCTTATATTTGAAAACATCCATGTCGATGGTCGCAGCTAAGCTGGACAGACAGTATCTACCAATGATAATGAAAAATAAAAATTCTTTAACATGTTAAATACTATCATCATCAAGATCATTGATTGATGATTGTTCAAGATCATTTACTATCAGAAGTTATTGACATGATATCATGTCAATAGTAGGATAAACCAGCGAATATTTAAACTACAATTTGTGGCTCCTATTCATATTAATGCAATTTTTGCAATTTATTTATGTTTCTTATTGAAAATACTAATCTATAATGATAGTTCCTATTATTTTCAGCTGAAATTTTTTATTTTTACAAAGTTCTTAAAAAATTTTTTGACAATATCTTTCATACAGTTAGTTTTTTCTCCCATTCCTTCTCTATATTCTAGATTAGTGTAGTAGTAGCAATAGTTGTCTTATGGCAATATTGTTTCAAATATATATTGATATTAAAGTTAATTTTTGAAAAAATTTCAAAAATTAAGAATATATTACAGATAATACAAAAATATTGAATAATTCTATTAAAATGTGTATTATTTATTACTCATTAATATTTTACATCATTTTCATTATACTTTTGTAAAAAATGAGAAACATAAATGTAACATCCACTATTAAAATGGACATGACACTTTTATTGTTTTATTGGTGCACTTCTTTCCTGCCAAGTTCACTTTGTTCTGCAGGTGTGTGGTATTGGCTGAACAGGAATGATAAATCACCTGAGGTGCAATTAAATCAAAGTAAAGATTATTGTAACTGTTTATGCATGACAGTAGATAATTTTTGTTTTACCATTAGGTTTATTAATATTTTGTTCTGCAGGTGTGTGGTATTGGCTGAACAAGAATGATAAATCACCTGAGGTGCAATTAAATCAAAGTAAAGATAATTGTAACTGTTTATGCATGACAGTAGATAATTTTTGTTTTACCATTAGGTTTATTAATATAAATTCAAAAATTTATAAAAAATTAAATTAAAAATTATGAAATAAAGGAAAAGTTATCAATAAATACAAATTATAATGACAATATTTTAATAAATTTATACTACTTTTGATTAATTAAATCAAATAACTTCATTAATGAAAATTTTCATAATAATTGGTTTTTTTTATCAATTTTTTTTCAAAATATGCTCTGATTTTTCAATCATGGCTTGTTTTATTCAGAGAACCTGTCACTATCCAAAAATAAAATTGGTTTCATTGTATGGCTAATTCTCCATATAAAGAAAAATTTTTCTCCTTGACCTTATGTATAGAATGAAAAGTTCTGAAAAAAAAAAAGATTCAAGAGAGATGAAGGAACATAATAAACAGTAAAAATTTCAAAAGAAAATAATTAATTTTCATTGAATTTTAAAAATTTAAGAAAGATATAACAATTTTAATTTTATGTATATTGATTAGACTTAAAATAATTGCCAGCTCATAGCCAAAGATGGAAATTTACATTTTCAGCATGCAACAGGTTAAAATTTGTATGACAAATAATTTTTCATTATTATAATTTGTTTTATTTTAAAGGCCATATTCTCATTTCTTTTGATAACTAAATCATTGTTTAATCATAAATTATTGATTTTGTTGTCCTTTACTTAATTTTATTGTAGTCAAATTATTTGCTGAAAATTGAACTCCTGATTTTTAACATTATGCATATGGGAAATTGAATCTTGACTGAATGAGTTGATGTCTTGAATGAGTTCTTGTTTTACAAGCACACTCCACGAATGAATTAACTTGTAAAATCAAGAACTATTTTTATGAAAATTTTTCTAATGCTATAATATTTAAGTGATAATGAAAAGATATATATCTTTCATAGATCTACATAATTTCAATATAAATAATTTTAATCTTTGAATATATTATCAAATTCTTACGTATTCATAATTAATGAAAATAACAGCCTTTTAGACAGGAATAAGAAAATTATAAACTTAAGTGAATCAGTTCAAGTTCTATAATTCAAAAATATTCGTTTAGCCTATTGAATTCCTTTGCCGTGATAAGACAGCAAGATGGTGGAAAAAATGATGATAAAAAACAAAAAGCGATATAAATAAAATTCAATTCTGAATTATACAGTGGACGCGGAGTGGTTTTATTGAGTTTATTGGGTGAAAATAGGTGCCTCTGATGATGGGTCCTAAATTTTCCGATTGCCAAAATTTCTTATTTAATCCTATTCTAAAGAGAGAAAATGTGAATGGATTGTATTAATAGAATTTGGATTATTTTTCATTGAATCTTATCGATTCTGCTTTCTATTCTATCATATTTTAATAATCTTATTTTGATTTTAGGTGAGATAAATTTATTTTTGAAATTTTAAACAAAATTTGGAATTTTACACTATGATGAACTGTAAAATTCATAAAATTGAAAAAAATTTTATCAATAATACGAAAATTTTGGTTAATTCTGTTAAAATATAGAATATTTTATTATTTGTTTTTTTATTGCTTTACTTTTACAAATAATTTTGTAAAATATGAGAAAATCGTAATGTACAGATAATTTAATAAAATACGAGAAAATCGTAATGTAAACAACCTCAAGCAATAAAAAGGGGCGTGGCACTTTGTTTTATGACAGCCAGTCGTTTCTTGGGAAACTGCAGCCAAGCCTATTTTACTGCGCTGCTTGTGGTATTGGATATAGTGTCAACAAACTATCTCAAGGCCAATTAAAGTAGAAAATGTTATAGCTGTTTATGTAGGATTGTAGACAATTTTCATATGTTATGTTTTTTGTTATAAATTGGAAAATTTATGAAAGATTAAAATAAAAATTATTGAAATGAAGAAAAAACATATCAATAAACATATATTTTATTAAAAAAATGACAATATTTTAAATAAATTTTTGTCAATTTTTGACTAATTATTAACTAACTTGATTAATTAAAATTTGCATATTATTTTGTTTTTTAGCGATAATTTTAAAAAATATTATTCAATTTTCTTCATTCATACCTCATTTTATTCAGAAGACTTGCCACTATCAGAAAATACCAAATATTTGTTCGATGGCAAATATTTCATATATAAAAATTGTTTTTCTCTGATCTCATATAATGAATGAAAAATTGTGAAATAAATAAAATTCAAAAGAATACATTAGAATCACAATAAAAAACATAATAAACTATGAAAATTTCATAAACATTCAATGGAAATTAAGCGCGATATCGAAATTTACATTTTTTGCTTTTTTTGCATATTAATGAGGCTTAATTAGAAAAAAATCAAAGGCAGTCAACAGGTTAAAATACATATATAAGAACACATTTCATTAAAGTTTATTCAAGTTTATAATTTTCTTATTCCTGTCTAAAAGGCTGTTATTTTTGTTATTAATCAGAAGACAGTGATACTCCAAATAATTTATATTCTTTCATAATTTTAATAATAAAATAATTTTAATATTTTAACATACTTGTTCTTCTTCACTCATTGATATATAAGCTAACGGTAACTGACATTTCTCCATTTTTAGGAATGGAAATTCAGATAAATCTGGCATTTTGGCATCTTTATTAAATAAAGCTAACATTTCTTCTCTTCCATAACGATATTCTGCTAATTTGTATTTAGCAGATGCTGGAGAGGATGGTGGTGATAAAACACTATTACCATGGGACAAATTGCGCAACCTGTAAATAATTTTAAATATAAATAATTATAAACTATCTCTCAATAGTAAAACAAATTTTTAAAAACTGCTCTTTAATTAATCAAATATTTGAATCTTAAATATATAACAAATTTATATATTAATTCAATGGCAGAAAAAACAAAGTATAATTTTAAGAAATTCTATAAGATTTTGGCATAAAATTCTAAAATTAAAATACTCATCTTCATAAAACTGAACATTCAAATTTTAATTTTAATTACGTATTAATATAAATTTGACTTTTGTTTTAGATTACACAGGTCTGGAAAACTGAAGACCATAAAATGTTTTTTAAAAATATATGCTAACTTTAAAAAAAATTGGGGTTCTAAACATAAAAATAACCTCAGATTTTGCTCTATCATGTACAGATTTTTGCAACTTACTTTGACATTTTTATTTTGTAATATTTGACTAAGTGAAATTAGTAATGAAAAATTATCACATAAAAAGCTATTTTGTGGCCAGTTCTGAATATACCCAGCGTGACATTGAAAATGCAACACCAAGAAGGAGCGGCCAGAAAATGATGAAATTCAGCAAACAGAGAGAGACAGTAACGAACCATAAGTGATCTTTATTTCGAAATGATATTCATAATACAGAGCGAGAACAGCGTCGGCTCAGTAGGTTGTAAGACCACCGTGGGCGGCAATATACAAAGCAACACATCTAGGTACAGAGTCAATGAGAGTACAGATGGCATCCTGAGGAATGGCTCTCCATTCTCTGTCAACCATTTGCCACAATTCATCTTCTGAACGTGACACTGGCAGGGTCAGCAAATGCGTCCAATCACATCCCAAATGTGTTCGATTGGTGAGAGATCAGAGGAGAATGGTGGCCAGGGAAGCATCTGTACACCTTGCAGAACACGTAGACTGATGCGAGCAGTGTGTAGTCGGGCATTATCCTGCTGACAAAGGGCATTGGGCACCCTCTGAAGGTAGGGGAGTGTCACTGGCCGCAGCACATCATCCACGTATCATTGGGTCGTCATAGTGCCCCGAATACGAAGTAGAGGTGACCTGGAATCGTACACAATTGCGCCCCAAACCATGATGCCACGTAGTCGTGTTGTGGGGCGTTACACAATTGTTGCTGAATTGGACCTGTCTCCACGTCGACGCCACACTCGTACATGGCGACTATCACTGGAGAAACAGAAGCGTGACTCATCTGAGAACACAACTCTGTGCCATTCCGTCGTCCACGTCACTCTAGCCCAGCACCATTGCAGACGGAGTCTATGCTGTGGGGTCAATGGCAGTCTTTTTAACGGATGCCATGAATGCAGACCACTAGCAACCAATCAACAGGAAATGGTTCTGGTCAATATGAGAACATCCAGGGTGTCTTGAACATGCTGCAGAATGGAGATAGAAGTGGCTCGCGGGGCCGCCACCGCTTGTCGGCGGATACGTTGATCCATGCGTGCTGACGTTACTCTGGCTGCACCAGTACCCCTCAAACGGGCCACATTTCCTTGTTCCAACCATCTTTGCCACAGCCGGTGGATGCGTCTAGGACACAGACTACACTGTGGACGCGTCCAGGTGTGTGTCTGCTGAGATTTGCCGTATGGACCAACCTGCCCTTCTCAGACCGATCACCATGCCCCTCGTAAAATCGTCTGTCTGCTGAAACTGCCTCTGTTGACAGCAGCCTGGCATTCTCTGCTATTATATGCATCCTCTGAGACGAACAAAATTTCTATGATGATTTCCCTAGCAGAAATAATGGCACGAAAATTGCCCATTCTGCAGGTTCCTCCCCTTATATCTTATTCAACGTGTGCTGGAGAGATGCGCATTTCACATCATTTGCATAACATGAGGTGCGTCTAGCATGAAATTTGCATACTTATCTGGCCACTCCTTCTTGGTGTTGCATTTTCAATGTCACGCAGTGTATATTATTCAGAAAAGAAACATCTGTAGCTTCATTGGCAAAACAAAAAGGAACTACTAAGATTTCTACTTTGAGACCTTTGATTATTTGCATCTTAACCTTAGTCAAAAGTTTTAGTAGTCCCTTTTTATTTTGCTAACAAAGCTATAGCTGTTGCTTTTCTTTTAATATGCTTATTTTGAATTTCCATGATGCAGTATCAGGCAATAATTTTAGAATCAGCCTTAAACCAGATCAATCGACCCTTGATAATGCAACCAAATCTCCCTCCCCAGCCCTCCTAACTGGGAAAAACAATAGTGAAGTGCCTGAAGAAGTTAAATCTAGGCACCATGTGATCCTTAACCATCTCAAGAGTGTTACTATGTGACCTGTCCCATTCAAAAAAAATGAATGCTCCCCTTTGTGGGTACAAGAAATTCTGCTCCCACAAGAATGGAGCCTATAATAACTCTCCCAGGCACTCGCTTCAACATTCAAATGCAAAGGAGGAATGCCCAAGAGGACTTCAAGAGCAGCAGTAGGAGCAGTCTTCATAGCCCCAGTGATGCTCAGACAAGCCAACCTTTGTATCTTTTCAAGTTCGGTCCTGAGGTCTTAAGCAAAACTCTTTGCCACCAAATAACAGCAGCATAGGCAATAATGGGTCTCACAATCATAGTGTACATCCAGTATAACAGCCCAGGTTTAAACCCCCAAGTCTTATCCAAAATGTCTCTACAAGCCCATAGGGCTTTACAGGCTTTCCCAAGAATAAATCCCTTGTCTAACATAACACCATGGAATTTGACCTGAGTATAAAACTGTAACCTTTTGCCGAAGAGTGATGGTTCAATAAGTCCCACCAATTGTCTTCTTCATGTAAAAGGCATAACTACAGTCTTAGCTGGATTGACAGACAATCCAACTTTATCAAACCAATTAGAGACTGTATTGAGAGCTGTCTGAAGCACATCAGATACAGTCCTGAGAAATTTTCCCACCACAATGATGGCTATGTCATCAGCATACCCGTGAAAAAACCTTTCCTATTGAGTGTAGTTAATAAATCATTCACCACAAGGCACCAAAGAAGGGGAGAAAGTACTCCCCTGAGAACAACTGTTGTCTGTGAGAATCTTAATTTCCTCATCATAGAATGTGTTATATACAACTCTATGCTTCATTATGGAGCTAATCTAATGAATAATCATTGAACAGATTCCATGTCTGCTTGCAGCAAGACCAATTTGCTCAAAAGAAATATTGAATCAAAAACCTCTTGGATATCAAGAAATGCCCCTAAGGTGATTTCCTTGTAACCAATAGCTCTCTCAATGAGTGACACAACCTCATGGAGAGCATTTTCAGTCTTAATTTCTACAAGAAGCACTAAACAGCAGGTGCAAAACAAGTAATCTTTAATGCTAACGTTTTCGATGTTCTCACATCATCATCAGGCATAAAACAGAATATTCTTGTATTCTGTTTTATGCCTGATGATGATGTGAGAACATCGAAAACGTTAGCATTAAAGATTACTTTTTTGCACCTGCTGTTTAGTGCTTCTTGTAGAAATTAAGTTTGAAGTAATAACAAAGCAGTTGTTTGTATGTATCAATTATGGCATTTTCAGTCAATTTGCAAAACTGATAGGCAAATTGAATGCAACAAAGAGGAGTCTAGTAAAGCCCCATCCCTAACAAATCTGTCCAGTCTTTCCATCGTCTTCAATAAGAATGATGTCAGACTGATTGGAAGATAAGACTTAGCCTCAGTATAAGAACTATGCCCAGGCTTACATATAAAAGAAGCCCTTACCTGTCTCCAGGACCATAAAATAGCCAAATATAGCCAAATAGGCCCCAAAGACAATGCATTTTCAGTTATATTACATTTACATTAGTTCCAGAAGTCATATTAAGTAAATCTATGTTAATTTGAATAAATAATCGAGTTTACCCACATTTCTTTTCTTGTGTGCAGCATGTATCAGTTCAAAAATTTTAAATGTGGCCCTTATACAAAAAAAAGGTTGCCCACCCTGTTCTAGCAAATCCCAATAATATACATGAATTTTATTCAAATCTTATAATATTTTCATGAGATACTTTGACAGCAGATATTGAATCACATACATGATCCAATATCAATCATTTTTAATATAATTAATATTGGATCATGCACATAAATTTCATTCAGATTGAGTAAATACTAATGCAAGATAAGCCAAAAATATATAAACTCCTTTCTATTAGTACATCAATAAAATTAAACTGCTATCCATCATTTTCAATAGGCTTGATTTACACCAATGGGTCACAATAAAATTGAATTTCAGTTAAATAGGATGATATTTACATTCATTATTGTAATGATAATATTGATCAGTCATTACACATGCACAATCAGTGTGTGTAATCATCTCTTACTTTCTAAATATGTTACATATAATTAACACATTTTTTCTATTAATAAAACATAAATTACTGTATCTATTTATTTAATCTAAATTTTATAAATTCATTAATGATAAAAAATACTAACCATTCAGGACCAAACTTTAGAGCAGTTTCAGACATTGTTAACTTTTCAGATGAAAAGAGCAACTTTTACTGAAAATTATATAAATAAGTTATTTTAGAATATATCTACTTTTGTGTTAAATAAAACATTAAAATTATTCCAATAAAATATCTAAATTACTATTATTAAGAGTTATTTTTATCAGTTTAATCATACATTAAATATACATTATTATGATCAAATTTTTTTATACTTCATTTACTTATTAAAATTAGAATATATTTACTTTTTCCAATATGAAATATATTAAAGTTTGATAAATTTTCATAAAACATTATTCAAATTATCATTATTGTTTTTAAGAATATGCAAAATGATTTTGAAGGATATTGATACACTGTGTAGTGATAGCGAGGTTTGTGTTCTTTGATAATTGTCCACATTTTCAGAGATGTGATATTGATGTATACTGGCAGGCACTGACTTATATACTTCAAGTAAAACCAGTTTTGAAAAGAGAAAAATATGATCTTAATTGAGTATATAAGTTTAGAATAAATAGAATTGCCATAATTATTATTACAAACATTATCCTGAAGAAATATTAAAATATAATAAGTACAGAAATTTCTTTACATTCTTTCCTACAAATTACTATTTTTATTAACTAAAATGTACTGTTATAAAATATCATTCAACCACAATCATTAGCCATTCATGAATGGAAATATGAATAATTTCTATTACTGATTCAGCTTTGATTTGTAACCAGTTAAGACTCAATATTTAGCACTTTTTGTGCAACAGACAGTCCAAGATAGACTATAATTTATAGTCTAGAGAATTATTACAATTTAGACTATTAAAAGGCCAATGTGAAGCTTTAACAAGGTATGGAACATTGACTGCCAAGGTTGTGACATATTTGCCTTCTAACTTACAGATAAAATTAATTGGTATATTAAATGCTGACAACTATTCAACATTGTTTGGTTTTACAGTTTTTTCTAGGCTATCATTAATATAATTTCTTGCAGATGTTTCAATCCTTTTGTACAGAAATGTATATTTGTTATTCATAACTCCTCTATACCATACCATCACTGAGACAGGATGAAAACCTCTCAGCATCCATAACCTTAGAATAATCTCAAAAGCCTCTTCAAAACTGAATAACCTGTGGCTACCATTATATGTGGCCAATATATGTGTGTACCATTTGGATAACTGAATTTTTTCTGATGATAAAAAATTCATAATCATTCTTCCATGATGAATTTATCATCAGAAATGAAAACTCATTTGAAATATATCTTTGCATTTCTCTTCAATATTTTTGATCAAATTATTCTAATTTTCAAGAAAATAGTAGTTAGTCTATAGTATGCTTTCAATATCATATCACATTTAATCAGTCTTGACAGTTCTGCATGGAAGCAGAATATCCAGAGAAATACCTGCTTCCATGAATATCCAGAGAAATATCTGTCTCCAGAATGGAGACAGATATTTCTCTCCATCTATCATCAGAATGGAGACAGATATTTCTCTATCTGTCTCCAGCATATCCAGAGAAATATCTGTCTCCATTCTGGAGACAGATATTTCTCTGGATATACTGATGATTCTGGAGACAGATATACTGATGACTCTGGAGACAGATATTTCTCTGGATATTCTGCTTCCATGCAGATTTCTGCAATTAGCAGATTCTGGATATTCTGCTTCCATGCAGATTTCTGCAATTACTAACAAATTTGATTGCTTCTAGAGCCATTAATAAATGAGTGTAGCCTGACTTTTTATCTTGCATAATCTGATGCTCATTATAGCTTTAAAAGTTTATATAACAAGGCCAAACTTATAACAATCAGCTAATTCCAAGAGGTCAGACATATTTGAAGATTTCAAAGCTGAACAAGAAACATTTGATAAGTGTAATTATAATCACTATTTTCTAAAATTCACCATTTCACTTTTAAATATTGCAATTAGACAAAAACTAATTTCACTTTATATAGATTAGATAATAATATCTGTTAAATAAAAATGAAACCGATTATTTTATTTTTTATAAAGTAAAAAACCATATCGTTATTTATGATAGATTGTATAAATGAAAGCTCGAATGAGAGATTTGACTATCAAAAATATACTATAATTACATAATGAGTTATAAAAATATGATTTATATAAAATTTAATTTACATATAATTCTTTTAGAAGACAATAAATGCTTGTACATTAATAATTCAAAAATTAAATAGGCCTGCAATAAAAATTTTATCAATATTTCAGCTATTTTTCTAATATATTTTTGATATTGAATTAAAAAAAAACAATAAAATTGTTATAATACAAACAGTTTTTCTATTTAGTAATTTATTGCCAAACTTGGCAACATTCTGGAAAAGTTGAGAAAATGCCAGATTTCAAATAGCAAAGCAGAATCAACACTGGGAGCAAGAATACTGACTGGAAAGATTTCTAAAACCTGGAAGCAAAAATATTTTAAGCAAAACTCTTGCTGGCCCAAAATCATATAAGTTCAGGCCTTATGAAACAGTTTGTTAAGAATTTATAAAAAAGTGAAGCTTCTGCAAGATATTCCCTAGCCTATCTGAAGCAAAATTAAAAGAAGATATTTTTGTCAGTCCAGATATTAGAAGACTGCTTTCAGATGAAAACTTCTTGTCAATGAAGACTGAAGTGGAAAAAAGGGCCTGAAGTTCCTTCAAAAATGTGGTTACTGAACCTTGCATATATTCATCCCACTTCTTGTCTAATAATAAATATTACAGCACAAATTATAAGTGGAAATGCTCTTTATTATAGCTTACTGAAGCTGAAAGATCTTCAGTTATAATAAAGAGCATTTCCACTTATAATCTGTGCTGTAATATTTATAATTGTGGTTACTAAGTTATTTGAAAATAGGAGCCCTGAATATGCCTCATTGTTGAAAGCATGCTGGAAAAAATTCAAAGCTTTAGGATGCTCAATGAATATTTCTGCATTTTCCCAGAAAATCTAGATGCAGTCAGAAACAGGAAGAACACTTCCATGAAACACATTAAAATAGAAAAAAAATACTAACAAGGAACAAACTTGAATAACAATCGAGTAATAACATCCATTTTTTAGATGTCAATATCACCATACACAACAAAAGATTCACAACATCTGTGTATAGAAAACAAACTTACACGCCAACCTTCATTCCCAGGTGGTCATTCAATCCTTATAAGTATAAAGTAGCAGTATTCCGCTACCTATTGCAAAGGCTACGAACACATTGCTCGGACTATTTGGCTAAGTAAGTTGAATACAACATCATAGTAGATCAGGCTATAATGCACGGTTATGATGCAACATTCATTAGAAATATTAACAGATCTATTGACAAATATTTGCTTAACTTCTCCACCTGCGTGACGTCACAACAGCAAAATAAAGTATACTTACATCTCGTACAATATCATAAAGATATTGTGCCTTTGAGCAAAGTATTAGCAAAGGATAATAAATTTGTAACTTATAGTCGACTCCATACTACCTTCCATAATTTAAACATCATCAAACCGGCAGCAACACCACTACAACGGGCCGGGGTATATATCATTCCCATCTACAACAATGATCTTGATAGAGAGGAAATGTATGTCGGTAGCACTGTGAGATCTCTAGATACCCGATTGAGAGAACACCAAGATAATATAAGAAAAGCGAGCTTCAACACTGCCCTCATCAAACATTGCTTCCAGTATGATGTCAATGTCCAATGGGATCAAGCGCATGTCGTCAGATGGATAAGTAAAGCAGAAGATATAAAAATGGCAGAAGCCATTGTCATCGAACATTATAACAATATGAATTATGTTATAAATGACAACCGATCAGTTATTATACACCCACAGTGGTTTATATAACCCCCATATGATTTTTATGTAATCTTTTTAATTCTATTCTTAGTTTAATTTAATAGTTTCGTTTTAACCTATTTTTATTATATTAATTTTACTTTATTATTTTTATTTTTATATAATTTATTTAGATGGGATTAAGATTCCCTTTATTTGTTTATTAATTTCTTTATATAATCTTAACATTCGTTTATAATTCTTTTTAATAATTTAAAATTTTTTAAATAACATTCCACATATTGTAATCCAAAACATTGTATTCTAATTGTTTTTTGTGCAAAGCTGATGATGACTTCTTAAAGTTGAAAGTACTTCTATAATAAAATTATCTTTTTCCACTTTGAATAAGGCTTATTTATAGATATACTATCAAGGGAAGTTACAGAATATAAAATTGAAGAATTGAAGATTAGCATCAAATTTGGCTAACAGTTAGAGACAGGTGAATGGTTGAAAATACTGCAAGGAATTTTTGCTGTCATTTGCATATAAGCTCAAAATTTTATTTTTTTATAATTTATATACAGTAAGACCTCGCTTAATGCTGCTCCGTTTAACACTGTTTCGATATAACATGTTTTTTTCAAATTCTATATTTTTATTGATTCACACTTTGGTGTGGTTTTCAAACCGTTATTCTTGCATAAATCCAAAATCATAGGAATTTGTTGCATTGATATTTCTGTGCTGTTTCAACAGTGCATTTGATGTCAGTGCAGTGCAGTATATACGAAAGTTTGCTGCAGCCAGAGTTCATATTTATGATCGATTGTTATTGTTATTTTACAGTAATAAAAATAACAATTATCCCATTTTAGTTTTAATCTGAATGCCTGCCACTTCAAATTATAGTTCCTTGAAATTAGAATATTTTTCTTTCATCAATTTTTTTTGTTGTTTATAATTTACTGCAATCTGATTACTGCATTTTGTTCTTAAAACTTTTCATTTTCTATTTTAAGAATTTTTTCATAAATGATTTATGAATACAAATCTATATTAGCAATAAAAAAATGTTTATAATTAATATAATACAATAGTATGATAATACATGTTACAAAATAAAATAAAAAAAATGCTAAGTATATATTTTTTATTCACTCTCCTGTTTCACGTATTCTCATTATTTACGTGTTAAAATGACCTCGTTAAGCGCTGTTTCATTTAGCATTTTGTTTTCTTGGAACATATTCCCCACGTTAAATGGGTCTTATTGTAGCATATAATTTTTATTATATTTAATTGAATTCTTTCTTAATTTTGAAAATTTATAAGATCTATTCAAGAAAATATTTTGAATTTGATAAGAAATTAAGAAAAACTCTACATTTTATTTGATATAATTATTGCAATAATGTAAATAAATAAATGCTCAAAACATAAGAATTTTTACACTAACTACAAAACATAAATGAAAAACAAATACAATTTAAATGCCAATTATCAGTAAATTTAAAACAATATTCTACAGGATTTTCAAACATTTCTGGATGTGTATCAGTAGAATCACATTCAAATCATGAATATTTAAATTAATTCACAAATCACGGAGATGACAGTTGATTGTGAACCAATGACAGTTTTAAAATGCTATTTCATTGAAACAAATTGAGTGCACATGATCTGAAAATTTTCTGACAAAATTTTTCCAAATTCTGAATCCAAATTTGTCTAACAACTGTTCTAATGATGTAAAACTAAAATCAAAACAAAAAAAAAAAATTTATACTCTAGAACAGCATTTATTAAACTTTTTCTATAACAGAACACTTCAGAAATCCTGAAATTTTTATGGAACACCTTGATTTTATAGCGTATGTAGATATTAATAATAAATAAAACAAGCAAGTAAATGTGTGTTAAGAAAACAAAACAAACATTTATTATCAGATTGTAATTATGTATAATAAAGCACATGAAAATAGTAAAATAAACTAGGACTCCAGTTTCAACTTTGCCAAACATTTAAAATTATATAAGGCTTATATTTATTTTCATAATTTTTACGGAACACTTATTGACCTGCAGAACATAATCTGGGAAATGCTGCTCTAGAGAATATGCAACAACAAAAATTTCTTGCAGTATTTTCAACCATTTGCCTGTCTCTAATCACTAACCAAGCTTGACCCAAATCTTCAATTGTAGGCCTCGTGACCTCCCTTGTAAGGTAAATACAAGATGGGCTAAGATAAACTGAACTCGACATGGGAAAAGATGTTCGATGTAGCAACACGCAATAATAATAATATTTCATAGGGAATTGTGAACAATGCATGAAAGAGGCCAGGATATTCATTGGAAAGGACTATTCATTTACTTGTATGAAAATATAAAATAAAATAGCCTTGCAGTTCATATATTCATTACTTGCTTGGGTTCAGTTTATCTTAGCCCATTCTGTAGAATTTTAATATGATGGGGATAATTACTAGATGCTATATAATGAAAATCTGATAGTAGTACACAAAAAAGAAAAGTAACAGATGCAACTTCACTGAAAAAAGAAAAAATTACAAAGATTTTTTCAAGGTTAATTTTCAATAGCTATTTTTAGAATTTTCATTGGTATGCAAGAACAAAAATTTTACTTTGAATATGATAGTCAGGCCTTTAGAATAGTTTTATATATTGAAAGTATCCCTGAACCAGTTTGTTAGGTTGAGGCAAATTGCCCTAACTCCCATCTCCTTAGAGATTCAGAAATATGAGTTGATGGCCAAAGGAGTGCAGCCCCTACTTATTAAATAAATTTATTAATTAAATCAAATTTAATGCAACATTTAATTTTTTAAAATATTTTTTATGTGACAATTTTTGAATGCTTCTCTGTCATAAGTCAGACTGCCTGTGTATTAAATTATTGACATCAAATTATAACTTCTTTGAATTTTGCAAAAACTTATTCCTATATGTGAAATATCATATTTATTCACATAATCCAAGCATCTGAATTTCTACCATGAAATTAAAATATATTTATGCAAAAGAAGGCCAAAAAATTCTTACACTCATTGTGATACAATGAGGCTAAGATCTGAAATTTGCTCTTTCAACTCTTCCTTCTTTACATATCCATCTCTTAGGGCTACATACTTCTCACATCTATGGAACAGTTGTTTAAATCCCATCTCTGTAAAAATCCATCTAGTAATTAAATTACTAATTTAATTACTAGATGGCACCACCACAGTTCTAAATTCTAAATTAATTAATTATTAATTCAACAGATGGTGGCACCATTCATTAATTCAAAAATAATCGTTTAAAAAATTTAATATAGACTTTATCAGCCAGGGGAAGTTTGGCTGTGTTTGTTTGGTTAGTTAATAGTGAATTTTTTATGTAAATAGTTTTCATTATAGAATTTTAAGTTGTAATAAAAATTTCTTTTTTAGTAATTTTTTTGAATTGTTAAAATAAATGAATATTTTTCTTAATAAAAAAGTAATTGTTTAATTCATTCTCTAGCACTCATACAGCACTGAGAACAGTAGTGAATGAAAAATCTGTAATTTCAGTGAACAGATATGGAATGTTAGTATTCTAATGAAACTGATCATATAAATCACTTCTATTTATTGTTATATTATACAGTAAATTTTAATCTTCTCCAATGTTAATGCTTGTTTATTTATCTAGTTATTTATACACTAATAAGCAGGATAGTGAATACTTTATGCATATTTAATATCATTATTTACAATTACAGATCTGTAACGTACATATAACATGACAATGGTAAGAACTTTTTGGCCTCTCCTCATATATCCTTGAATATTTCATGCATTTAATACTATATAAAAATTACATTTTATAAAAATTTGTTCCATGAATTAGCAAATATTGTAATGTTAATATCTGTACAGCCTTACTACATATTGAATTGTAATATAAATACTTTAGGATTTTCTTTAAGTACACTGCTCTCTAAAAGTTACACATGGATACAAAAATTGGATAAATTGGTAAAGTTTTTAAATTTACTTCAAAATGAAGACAGGTATCATGTGAAAAATAATTCTCTCAAAACAAATAAGAAATCAATATTAGCAACAAATAACATTAATAAAAAGGGAAAAAAATGATTACAAGATATTTCCTATCATGACTCATGATGAGATGCATACAAATAATACAGAATATGCCTCAGGAGGACCTCCTGAGGTATGAATGCATGCTTGGCATTGATGGTTCATGCCTTTGGTGAGATGATCAAATTATTCTGAAGGCAATAATTGCCACTCTTCAAGAATAGCTGGCTGTTCTTGGTATATGCTGGGAGATTGTTGACAAGCAGCTACAGTTTTTCACATAGCATCCACACATTCTATAGGAATAAGGTCAGGGAAGCATGCTGGCTAACATATCCATTATATGCCTTGTTCCAAGAGGTACACATCCACCAGTTCTGCTGTATGTGAATGGGCATCCATTAGAAGTGTGAACTTACTGCAGCTTCATAAGGTCTAACATAAGAATCAAGAATTTCATTCTGATATCTCACTGCTGCCACACTTCCTGCCTGCAAACATATGGAGATTGGAGCATCCATCTAAGGAAAAGTCAGCCCATATTGTCACACCTTCACAAAAAGGATAGCGCTCAGTGATATTAATGTCATGGTACCTGGTCCCAGCCTCTATCCATACCTTCAGTCATCTATTGTCTGGTTCCAGGGAAAATTGAGACTCATCTGTAAATTAGATATTTCTTCATTGATCTTTGATCCAGTTGACATGATTAAGATTCTGCTGGAATTGGTCATGCCTGTGCCTAGCCTGCAATAGAATGCACGTTATTAGTCATAATGCATAGAGGTCTTGCCTACAAAGCCTTTGATGAAGACCTTTCTATGGCTGCATAACTATCAAGCAACAGCATCTTTTCTATGATGCTATAGAACAGATGTTGTTGCTTGATAGTTATGTCTCACACTAAACACAAGTAGTGGTCATCAAAAGGGGTTATCACTCTAGGACAGTCTGAAACACATCTTCTGATGACTGTCCCTATACTCTGGAATTGTGTCCATAACCATGAGATTACAGAATGGTTAATGCCAATGGAACATGCCATTTCCAAGATAGACTGGCCAGCATGTAGTCTACCAAAAGCTTGCCATCATCATGTTGGCATCATCATCTAGACTTCTTCTTGGTGGCATAATGATGAAAATGTTTATCTCAACATTTTTTGAATTGTTCTCAGTTGCAATGGTAACCAATAATGAATATTCTTTTTTATCCAGCTCATTCATTTGCATTTTTTGGACCGACCCAATCATTATATTGTAAACTTTTTAATATTTGCATCTTCTGATGCAATGTCATACACAATTTCAGGGAAAAATACCCATTGGTTGTAGTTATCTTCAAATTTGCATTTTGTGCTTAACTTTTGGATGGCAATGTAAAAATAGCAACTGATAACAAGTTATTTTTATTTACCAGTAACTCATTTGCCACATTATTAAATTCAAACTGCTGCATTAATGAGTGTTAATTATTCGTGAATTTATAAATTCTTTCATCAAAGGGATTTTTCATCATAAGTACTATACATATCATTAGAACCCTCAAAATACATAGATTCAGAATATTTTCATCCAATCTACCTGATTATACTTTATATGAAGCCAAAAAAACTGCCAAAAGTCATTATTTTTCTATGAAAAACTACAAAAGTAAAATGCTGATAAAACCTGAAATACAATGAAAGTGGCAAAATTATATAAGAAACCTCCTCTAATAAGTTCTAAATTTACCCTAAAAATTCCTAGTGATACATTAATTATTTTGGCCTTGCAACAAATTTGTCATTAAACCAAGCTGATAAGTCACATGATTTTTTGTGTCTTCTACTAACTTTATATTGTACTTCAAAATGAAAATCATCTGCAAAAATGCTTATAATACTAAAGCCATAGACATTCTGCAACTAATAATAGCAAAGAGATAAACTAACCACTATTATCTCTTTGCTATACTTATAATAGACATATAAAAACTGAAATATGCAAAATATCAATAATCTGTATAAAAATCATTTATTTTATTGCAATTTTAAGTAATTCTATTGTTTTAGACATTACCATGTATTGATACAGGTGATTTTTGATGATATCAAAAAAAGTGTCTAGGTCTATGGTCAAAAAAAGTCTCTAGTTTCTAACCCCTGCAGCAATTTAACACAATTGAAATAACATGATATGATGCCCATGCATCAATCACTCCCCCAAAATCCTGCCTTCAAACAATAAGCTGAGATGATACAGCTTTCTTTGAAAATTACATAGCCAAAATAATGATCTTAAATTTTTTTTAAAGATGCATAACATAATTCTTTCCTCACTTAAATCATGACCCTTTATTTAGGTTACAAAATTATGGTAAAAAAAGTGCATAAATTACATGAGTAAATATAGTAATTATGAAATATTTTATACGGTAATCTCTGCTTTACAAGTTAATTCATTCCTCGAGTTCACTCAAAGTAGGAATTCATAAATCAAGAATTAATTTCCCATAGACAATGTTAAAAACAGGTTCAATTTTTAACAATGAAATCTGCCCATAATAAAATTAAATAAAGGTCAAAAAATCAATAGTTTATGATTAAGCAATGATTTATTTATTTAAAAAATGGAATACATGACCTTTAATCCATTTGCTGATGTTGGTGTGTATAAATGTCAAAACGTGGAACAAAAAAATGATTAAAAAACAATAAAAACAAGCTATAAATATTCAATTCTGATTTTATTAATGTATCAATTATTATCTTCTTAGATTGTTTTTAGCAATTTGTAGGCAATCACCGGGCTGCTAACCCTGACGTGTGCCACCAGAGCTCCATTAGCCTACTGGGAAGTAAGCTCAGCATTTCCCAGGGGGTACCACAAGGAGGTGGAGATGAGTTTTATCTCTTTGCTGATGATGTTATGATTTGGGGTAGAAATGAAGAAGTCCAAGAACAATTGGATGCATAGAACAGGTGTGTGAAAGAATATGGGTTGAAGATAAGCTACTCAAAAAGTGAAGTCTTGATGATTGCAAGGAACAAAGAAGATCGAAAATGCAAGATTTGGTTGGAAGGGAAAGAATTACAACAGGTGGACAGTTTCAAATACTTAGGATCAGAACTGACAGAAGATGGAAGAACAGATCTTGCTGTTACTAGAAGAATCCAACAAGCCGGACACTTCTACCAGGGAGTAAGGGGATTGATTTGGGATAAAGAGGTGCCAAGGAAAGCCAAGCTCTGCATCTTCAGATAGTATTATTTTCCAATTTTGTTATATACAGCAGAAACATGGATCCTAACCAATAGAGATAGAAGTCGACTACAGGCAAGTGAAATGAAAGTACTCCGAAACATTTGTGGAATGACAAGAAGAGATAGAATCAAAAATGAAATCATCAGAAAAGAATTACATCAGGACAGTGTGGAAGATATTGTACAAAGATCCAGACTACGATGGTATG